>KK118997.1:29755-65248 GCA_000611955.2 Stegodyphus mimosarum
AAAAAAAAAAAAAAAAAATCAGCTAAATTGTTAGTTTATATAAATATATATAATAACTATTTTATCATCTTTGATTAATGAAATTAAAAGTTGAATTTCATTGGGACCCTGTATGTAACTTTTTATAGCTTCTAGTCCTTAGTGTTCAACTGCTGTAAACACAGATGCACATTCTTTTAATGATAGGATTTTTAAAAAATGATTTATTTCCTTTCTTTTAAGTTAATAAATTAGAAAATAATTGGTGAAACTGGCATCTAGAAATATAGTGAGAATTTATTCTCATTTTCAAATAATTTTTCTGCTGATGATTAGAAGAATTTAGGCTGTATCTACTGTTAAAAGAATGACATAAAACTGAATTTTATTTGAAAAAGGTTAACTGATAACTTAGTAACTAGTTTCAGCTCTTCCTTGTGTAATCCTTTGGTGACATTAAAATTTTCATATTACAGATCTGGCAATTAAGTTTGCCAACTTTTATGATGGCTTTATAAATTTACCTGATTTTCTCATAGTTTTACATGAAATTTTTGATACAGGAATTAAATTTGCTAGCAAAAAATTAAAGATCAAGTGAACTGTAGCCCAATATTATTATAGCCAACTATTATTCAATGAACCTCAATTGCATGCCAGACATGAGATATAAAGAAAAAATATCTACAACATTAAGTTATGGGGAAACAACTAGATGCATTTTTAAATCTAGAGAATTTTTTGCTGATTTCTGGAAACCAAAAAAGCTGTAGTGACCAAGAATTGATAGCATTATTATTTTGAATTTTTTGAAGCTGAATAATCTTCAGCTGTAGAGAAAATGAAAGCAAGTATGTTGGCATTTAGCTGAAGAGTTTGGATTTGAATAGTAATATATTGCTGATAGTAGAGTATTTGGATCATTGAATAGTTGGGGAGTTTTCTCATCTCTTTTTGGCTTGAAAATCTAATTGTTAAATATCTTTTTTTTTTTTTCGCAAAATGAAAGTTAGACTTTGTGGAAAAATATAGATTCCCAAAGGGAATATTAATGAAGCTGTGATTGATCTTTCAGAATATAACTTATACTTTGATGATGCTTATAGTAAAGCTTGTACCTTATCAAATAAAGTACCATATTGTGAGTTCCTTATTTCAGTGTGTATTTGGAATGATGCTCTTTCTAAGTCAGTAACAGGAGCAGATCATTCTAGTCACCCACACTTGACATCTGAGGGAATATTCATGTGATGGTTTATTCGCCATTATTATCAAAATCCTAATACACAAAAGTTATTAACTCTGTTCGTACCCATGGCACAGATGTAAAACTATAGCCAGTCGAGGAAGGTAAAGTTGTGCTTGAGTGAGTGGGCAGCTTACCTAACAAAGTCATCAAGCTCAGTTTGTGTTTGGTTCACTCTGATTGGTCAGTTCTTATACCAAGTGGCCATTAATCTGAACAGACAAAATTCTTGTGCCAGTTTCCATAATGTAGCAAGGTTGGGTTACCTAACAACAAAGTCATGCCACTTGGGATTTGTAACATCCTTGTGTAGATGCTGTATTATTGGATAAGCAATTTTCCTCAAGAAATCATCTTATACAAGTTCAACATCTCAAAGATGCAGAAAAGTTCTTCCCACATTATTAGGACAGCAGACATAAAAGCACTATGATTGAGACTTGGAAATTGGCTGAAACATTATACGGTGAACCTGTGTGTTCAAAATTATTAGCATTTGGTAAAAGAAAAAAGTATGAATATTCCATTGAAGCTATATTAGTTTCAGAAACATTTCTTCAATCCTCTTATAAATCAAATGCTTTCTTCATTGAAGCATTAATTTGAGCAGCTAATCAGTGTGAGCATGCATGTATAATTTTTTTATAGTTTGATGAACAAGTATGAATTCATTAGGAAAACCTGTTTAACTGAAAAGGAGCTTGTTAGTGGAAAATTTAGCTTGCACTGTTCTTTAAGTCATCATTAGTTTGATATTAATGCTGAAGCAATGACGTGGAATTGTGAAGTTTAAAATAACCTATTTTTAAAACATCAAAAATAGATGTTGCTTTCTTGATCTGTGTGTCACTAGATCCATTCACTAGATATTTATGCCAATTATGAGTTGCTTTACAGATTCTTTTCCTGTTTTGGTAACAATAGTTACAATAGAGATGAATTTTCCTGGGCAAGAAATAATAGGAACTTATTTGGGATCTTGTTTAAGGAAAGCTAAATTCCCTTGCATTTCTGTAGATAGGAAAGGATGACATCGTCAATGACTCTGCCTTGTGAAAGTACATTGAATTTGGGTTACAACTGTTAAAAATATTTTAATTAAATAAGCTAAATTAAATGAGAATTTTGTATTACTTAGAAAAGTGTATTTAGTTTTATATATTTTATTTTATACAGTAACATCACAACAGAATACAGAACCAAAAGATGCTTCTTCTTGCTTTAAAAGAAAATTCTAGAACATTAATCACTTTGCCATTCACTTTGATATACTACTGTTGCCACTTACTTGTAAATAATTACTAATTATAAGCAAAAATTACTCCTCAACATTAGTTTGGTGTGAAATAATAATATATTTAATCCATACATGGTACTAACAGTTCTAATCTGTTCTAGTTTCAAAAATTGCTGGAGTGAAGCTGAATATTAGTCTTCTTAACAATCAACATCTGTTTGTTCTAAACCATCTTTTTCTTCTTTATTTCATAATACCTCATATAGAAGAGTATTGATATTTTTTTTATACTAAATGACTTGAGACATTATTTCATAACCTTGTGCAAATTTTTTAAATTTTTTTTAAATGCTGCCTAATTGAATTTTAAAACTGGCCACTTTCAGACCACCGTCAGCTCGTCCTCCATCTGCTAGACCATCAAGTTCTAGGCCTGCTCCTCCTAGAATTCGCATTCGACATGTCGTAGAAAATGAAGAGCCCAGGTAGTAGCATTATATTAATTTTTTAATATATAACTCATTTGCTTTTGTAAATTGGATTCATAAATTTAAATGTTTTGCCCCCTCCCTTTCCATAGCGAAAAAAAAATGTGCACCTAAAAAAATAAGAAAATCTCTAAATGCTCTCATAGAACTGTGACTGATATCTTAAAAAAGTATGGTAGAAGATTGAAAATCTGCAGTCTCCCAGATTTCAATAATGAAATGCAACTTTGACAATTTGAAGCAACATTTTTTATTATTGGCAGCAAGTTCCCCATTCAGTATTGAAACCAGCTACCATATAATATTGGTTGTCACATTTGTAATTGCCATTAAATAAATATTTTATCTAATGTCATTAAACTTGTGCTTATAATTGAAGATTAACTCTGTGTTGTTCTAATCAAATAAGCCTGCAATAATTGTAATTTTGGTAATGTGTTAATTGGTCAGCAGTCAAAATGTGCACAAGTTCCCTAAAGGTAACACATAAAAGATTTTCCAAAGGAACCTAGAAGAATTTTATGCTTTAAAGTAAGTGTCCATACTGAAATCTTTTGTTCAAATAACCACAGTGATATTTTTGAATTGCAGTGCATCTAGACTATATTGTTATGGTTGCCAATTCTATTCCAGGCTAATTTAGGGCCAACACGAATGCTCGGTGATAACTGAGGCTCCATTTTTGAAAAATTAGTTTTTAAATTTCCATATGCTTATAACTAAGAAAATTTTTTATTCATATCAGAATGGCAAGTTTTTAAGAAACTTATCATTCCTTTGAATAATATTGAAAAATTAAATTAGAGCAACAAAATGATGACTGATCAGAAAATAATATTTTTGTGTAATCTGAGGAAAAGGGTCTCAAGCTAAAACATTCTGATGTCTTAAAACAAAGCATTATAAATAAATGTTGAAAAATGTAAAAAGTAATATTTTATATGCTTTAATTTTCTTTTTATTTAAGGCTATAAAATATTTAATGTATATTTCTCTATCATAAAAATGAGAAAAAAATTATGTGTTTTCTTTAAAAGGATTTTTATTCATTCTTTTGTTTTTAGCCTAAATCTAAAGATTTTTCACAGATGACCTGAGAACTCTCAAAATTCTAACTTATGCACAACTTCTGGTCTCAAATTCTAATGACTTTTGATAACTGTATCTGTGCATTATTTAATTTTTTCATAACTTTGCTAAGTTTTCACTTTCAAAAATTTAAAAACCACTTTGATTAATATATATATATTAATTAGTTATAGTGTTGGTGTGTGTCTCTTGCATTTGTTAATAATTTTGTTAATGCTTAAAAATTAAATTGAATGATTTAATTGTGAGACTGTGCGCAGGATTCCTTTGGTTTATTTTTGTTCAGCTTAAAGACTGCTTGACATATCATATAAAAGTAATAGATTTTAAATCCGTGTGATCTTCTGTTAATTGACTAATTAAATATCAAACAATATTCTGAATATTCTGTGAATAAAAAAAAATCTTCTCAGTTTCATGCTTTTTTAAAACAGTTTTATTTTAAATGTATATGATGTATTCTTTCCTTGGTACTTACGCATTAGCACAACCACCATGGTGAAACCTGGCAATTTCTTACAGAAATAAAGATAAAAATCACTTATTGGATGTAATTGGTAATTTTTGTAACTCTTTTTTAAAAATGTTCCGAAATGATGAATATTTATTAACTCAGCAAACATTATCAATGTATCAAAAAGGAAATGTACTTTAAGTATTTAAAATTCTTTCTTTAATTATTAAATAAGTTCTCAAAGATTTTAGACTTTTCATCTTCCTATGTAAACAGTAATCTGATTCGGGGGGTGAAATCAAATCTGAAAGCTTTCATATTTTATAAAACCCAAAGGAGCATTTTTTTCATTTTCACACATACATGTTTTGAGAGCATTTGGGCTAAGAATATTTAAAAACAGCATATCTTTAGAATTTCAGATACAGTCTCGCACACTGGAGATAAAAATGTTTCTTTACATACAGTGTTACTATTGCTGCATTGAAATTTTTGAGTTTGTTAGTCAAAAATTAAGGAAAGTTTTACAAAATGGGAAACAGACAATAAAACAAATTCCAAATTCCAAATTCGGGTTTCCAGATGCTCATATTCGGGTGGAGGACTACCTTATTCAAAATTTGTTGGCTCTACCAGGGTTCATCCGATCTTTATAAGTACTTATGTTCTTAAGTTTTTTGGTCCTCTAAAAGTACTTAACCAAAATTGGCAAAAGCTTCTTAATTTTCCTCATCTGACATTTCTGTCTGTTTTTTTACAACTGCTATTTTGAATGGGAAATAACATTTTGGAGGAATATTTTTTTGGCAATGCATTGACAAATGTGTAGTAGTTATGTAAATGTTGGAATTCTTTATTGCTACTAAATATAAATGGTGGGCACTCAAGTTTAAGACACGAAGCCCCTCCTCAGTTCAAACATAAACATTTTGAAATAATTTCTTATTTGAAACTGAAGCTTTCATAAAATGTTACTTCAAAAACAATGTTTGCCTTTTTGAGATATGAGTTTTTTTTAATTATGTGGTGCTAAATTTGGCGACTTATCAACATTTTGACAATTTCAAGATCAGTTTGCATTCAAAATCTTTTATTCAGTGATTTGTGAATTTTTTTTATGATTTTTGTTTACAAACATAACAACACTGATAAATATCTGGTTGTAATGAAAGTTTTCCGCCAAAAATTTTCTTAATAAAGTTTAGAAGAAAGCAGTACCTTTAGCGCAGGTAGTAATCACCACCCAAATCCTATGATTTTCTGCCAACGTTTTGGTAGTTTTTCAAAGCCTTCGGCTCAGAAACTTTGTGGCCATAAGTCCAAAAACAGATCAACTTCATTTCGGATGACCTGTGCAGAATAGACGATAGCACTAGCAAGATGTAGCTACAGGTGTGAAAAAAGTATAAGTACCACAATTTCTCGCATGTGGGCCTCATCAACAGCAGTAGAATGGCCAGGATGCTCTGCTTCTTGAATGTCCTTGTTTTTCAACTTTCATTACTTCAAAGTGTCATATGATACAACATTAGTACCTAAAGCTGTACACATAATTTGGTAACATTATAAGGTATATCTCCCACATTCTTAGCATGCCTTCGTGGTGTGATGGTCAGCACACTGAGCCAGTATTTCAGAGGTACGTGGTTCGATCCCCGGCGAAGGAATTGCATATTTTTCATGTCTCCTGCTACTAAATAACCTAATGTTTCTACAACATTATGTAGCTTACATTTTGCAATAGAACTGGAAGTAAATGATGGTTCTAATCCGTTTTATTTCAGACACCTTAACAATATTTGTTTGCAAATTTCACAACACTATGCTCTAAATCGAGTCTCTTTCTTTCAAATGCCAAAAATCGTTTGATGAAATATGATTAAACACAGTATTTGTGTAGACAGTATTTGTGGTTGTGGAAAACTTTCATTAAAATCTGATATCATAAAAGTTATATAATATATTAAAATTATATTTAAGAAATAACATTAAAATAAAACATTTTTATTTTCTCCTGCCATACTGTACAGTGAGATTACTTTCAATTGTAATGATTTAAAGGTGTTTTCTTTCTGAAAAATAAACCAGATAATAAATGTTATAAACCACAATTTCTCAAATTCTTCTTAGAAAAAAAAATTCTATTGATTATTTAAAAATTAATTTCATTTGTCTTTTATATTTTTTCATGGTAAGAGTATTTTTCCCGTGTAATTGCTTCAGATATTTAAATGTGTATTGGTTTTCCCTTCAAAATTCACTTTACACTTTTTCTTTCTTAATTTTGTTCATGAATCTTCTGGCTTTTTGCTCTTACATGGTTGGTTGGGGTATTTTTTCATTTGGATTTTAGACCTTGCATTTTGGAATGTTTAGAAGGATTTGAAGGAAAGATTTGATATCTACGATTTCCAGAAAAAATGTGATGAAATGAAAATTGTCTTCATGATATTAACATGTAATGGACATGTTTTATAGGAAATATGTGATGAATTTCTTATCTTTTAGAGAATTTTTAGAAACACATGAAAACAATTTATCTTCCGATAATTTTCTTGTCTTTCATCCAGACACAAACATTAAGCAATCAGAGAAAGGAAAGAAATTGAAAACTAGCAATTTATTAAAAGATTTAATATATATGTCTCAGTGCCTGCCCTAAGTTCTAAAAACTTTGCCATCCCTAAGTTTTGTTGCTTTGTGCTTTACTAAATTCTAAAAATTCTGTCATACTAGCTCTGATTCCAGCTCTGACTTTATATTATTTCATATTTATTCTCAGTATTAAAGAAATAAAATTTGCGGTTTCTTCTGTACATTCTAGTACAATTAGTTCTTTTGAATAACAGAAATCTTTCATTAAATCTAAAAATTCTAAAATGAAGAGGTTGAAGGAGAAATGATTTTATAAAAAGAGAGGGAAAATTATTCTTCAAAGGTATCTTGTTGAAATATTTATGGATTAGGAGTTACTAGAAAGTAGCAGAAACTAGTTACTTAAGTAGAAACTAGTGGGAACATTCATTTGGTTATTGAAACAAATAAACTTAGAAAAGATGCTAAAAAGAAAGGAATTAGCAAAAATATGTGGAAAATTTTCAAATTAAAAAGATGCATAAATATTTTGTTATTTGTTATTACAACATTATAACTGCTGTAAAATGTTCTTAGTTATTTTTAATGGATATTTTTTAGAAATAAAATTTTTTAATTGTTACATAATTTAATTATTTGTAACTAACTGCTCCCCCTTATAAGTTCTTTTTACGTGTTAAAATAAGTTATCACCTTCCTTTAATCTTTATTGTGGATTTCCCACTTGACATAAAATTTGCATAGAATTCTGGACTAAGTATGTGATAAAATGAGGTATAAAAGAAAGAATTACTATAAAGCTAACTATTAATAAAATTTAAATAAAAAGCCACTAATCTTCTTTAAAATATGTGGGATTATTTTAAGTGTAAAATATAAATGTTTTTAGAAATATTATAATTTAATGCTAATTACCCGAAAAAATTATGAACTTAATTTTATTCTTGAATTTGTTTCATAATTAAGTTAAATATTAGATTATGTTTATTAATAGTGCATCTTACTTAGATTAATTTTATTTTTACAAGTTACAAAAGCAGTATTACAAAACTGAAGTTCAAATGTAGATAACTGCTTTAGTTTATTCAATTCCTATTTGCATGGTAAAACCTTAATTTTTGTCATTAATGGCCCTTAGATTTCCTTAAAAACACTTAATTTCCATGTGCAGAAATGTATATGAACCCTGTGTAAGTGCCATAGTTTTTTCGTAGTTTGAAAAACATACATTCATACATATTTGTTATTTAATTTATTTAAATATTATAGAGGATGATAATATTTGGTCGCAATTTGGAAAGTGATATAGATGTTTATAATGATTAGATGCAAATTGCTGTTTGAAGACTAATAGCCGTTCTGGGCTAAAAATCGGAGAATTACACCAACTCGGCATTGTGCACTGGCTGTCTGCCAAATGCGTCTCATTATCATTCCCTTTAGTGATTTTGTGGCAAAATGCTGAATTCCTACCGATATTTTATCACACATTCTTCCATCGCTATCAAACTCCACAAGCAATATTTCAGAATTCAGTTGAGGGCAAAAAATGTCACAGTTTGTCTATAAAACCATTGGGACCAAACTTGGAATGTAACAGAAAGAATGCATGCAAAAATGGGAAGGTTGCTTTACTGAAAGATTGTTGTGAGCATTTGCTATTTTGTGGTACGTTCTGAAAATATGGTAACTTTGGTGGTTTTTGATAATACTTAAGTACCCCTTCCTCAGTATTTCTGAGTGTAATGTTGTTATCATATTTACTTGCATTTTGATATTCCAGTTTGCGGCCGGCTACCGCAAAACCCGTTGAAAATGTAATATTAGACCAAGGCCATCAGTCTGAAGAGGAAGAGGAAACTTGGATTTTGCTAGAAACAGAACCTGCAGAAAATTTAGACTTACAAGTATGTATTTAAATCTAATTAGCTAAATTATTCGGTATGATTTCTCATTATGCAACATATCATAAAAAGTGTATTCTATATTTTGTATAATGAATCCAAGCATATGTTTTAAGATGTTAAACATATGTTTAAGATGTCAAGGAACGAGGGCACAATAAAAAGGTGTTTTGGGACTCTATGAAAGGGAGCACCACAAAAATTTTCGTTTTCCAGTTTTACCATGTAATGTATGTTACAGCTAAACCAAGACTGAGAGTGAAGAAATGTGGAAAAGATAGATGTTGTCCTGTAAATCATGAATTTCCAACCTTTTTCTTGCACTGACCTTTTTATTTTAGACCACACTTTAGATACACTTTATTTTTAGACCACACTGTTTATTTTAGAAGAGTGATTATTTTAAAGTTATTTAAGTTGTTTTTCAAATTACTAATTAGTCATACAATATACTTTATATCCACATTTTAAATTTTATGTTTCTCTTTTCTTTTCTTTTCTTTTTTTTTTTTTTAGCAGAAATCTGATAATTTGCCTGCTGAAACCCCAGAAGAAGATAAAGGTAATCTACTGTTTTTTGTTACTGTAATAAAAATATTTAATCTGTAACAAAAGCTTTTTAAAGTTTTAATGGATATCTTAGCTATTGAAATTTTCTTTAGCATTTCTTTTTTCTTATCCTATTCTTGCTTTTATAGGAAGTCTTGTAAAAAAGTTACTAGAAACAAAGAAAGATTTAGAAGGTGGCAGTCAACACACTCCTACCAAAAAAGTGGAAATTGTAAGTTTTAGGAGTTAAAAAAATTATTCTTCAAAAATTTTTTTTTTCTTCTCACATATCTTAGAGGAGAAATATTGCAGATGTGGAATAGAAAGCTTGTCTTGAAAATATCAAGTTACTTTGCATACGCTTCAGTATAACATTATTTAACACAGAACTGGAATAAATTTCATTGCACGTTTGTGAACAGTCATTCTGCCTTGTGAGTATTCAATCATGATACACCATTACATAAGCCTCCTGTATTGTGCTATTGTGATATCAGTAATGGCTTGACAAGTAGATCTGTAAGCTTCAAATTGAGCAGTACTGCCATTTTATGAAGATTTCCTAACAGCAACACCCTTGAATGATTTTTTTTAATTACTAGATAGTTTTCATAGATACATATCCAAGTTGAAAAAAGAAGTGCAGATTTACTAATCTGCTTGATTGTGAATACTGTACTATCCCAATGGTGTCTCACTTTCAATGGCATGACTATTCAGATGTGTTTTGTAAAATCATTTCTGAATCTGCCATGGTTACAAATACGTGGTAATACAGTGTGGTTACAAATACATGGTAATACATTTTTTAGCTTAATTTTAATAATCAAGCTAAAATAATGTGCATAATTATCTTCGTGCTTATGCCATATACAGTTCAACAGCAAAATTACAAACAATTTAAAAGCAGCATAGTACTATATGTTTAGAATTCCCAATACGGCATTAAGTGTTGGCGTAAATCTTTATATTTTTTCAGTCTTTCCTCAGTTCATCCTATGAATGTTCAGTTTTCTTACTAAAAACTTATGGCTTTACAAAACATTTTTATGTCTTTTTATTATTAACATTTTGTGTGTTTACTTTATTTATTAAATAATACATTCTTGGCATTTACGCTACATAAAACTCGATTTATTCATTGATTCTTCATCTTTCACTATGTTGCTGTACAGCAAAGTGACTTTTTATATGAGTGGTGTAAAGTTTTAATTATCTGTGGAATTATACCAAAGCTATATGAATGCTTTCCATGCTATTCAAAGTGACTTGAGACAGACTATGTACATTTTAATGTTTATTTTTGGAATCTGTATAGTGGAATAATTATGTGCAATTTTGAGAAAAATATTAGCAAATATAGCCTTTTTCCTCCACCACCTCCTCCATTTCTGAAGCATCTGCAAGAACTCTGATATTGTAAGATTGGTTGAATAATTTTGTTGCTGTTGTGCTAGGAATTTCATGCTTGAGTTATTTCAAATGATAAAATTTTAAAAATTTAAATCAATTTATAATTGTGGAATGGGTCTGCTAAATTTTATTTAAGTCTTTTTATATATTGGAATTTTCAGATATTATTAAGATGCTTAGCACTTTCATCCCCCTTCTTTGTAAAATATTATAAATGTTGTTATTTGTGAAAGTCAGTCTACATAAAAATTTATTTGGCATTTTTTATGTCTTTCTTTTACTAAAAAATGTTATATTACAGTTACTTTTTTATATCTATATATACTGTAAAATTATGGAGCATAAGTTTTATGAAACCTTGCTACAGTTGTCTAAGATAATAATGAGTAAGTGTAATATATTGATTTCAGTTTAAATTAATGATCTAAAAATCTTTTCTGCTTTTAAAAGCACCCATTATAAGTTTTTCAAATAAGCTAATTTAATGTGTAATTCCTTGATTGATGAAAAGCTTCATCTGCTTACTTTAAATAAATATTTTTGGTTGTATAATCTACAATATTTGTTGTGCATTATTCATTTTTTATATAGAGTTGAATATTCTGAAATTAGGAATTGTTAGCTTTCTGAGAAATTATATATTTTATAAAGATTTTGTGTGTTCAAGTACACCATCTCTCGTATGTAAGTGGGCATTGCATCCATGTACAGGAAGTTTGGAACTGTTGGTGGAAAGAATGAACGTGACTAAATAGTATTTCTGTATAATACTGTCTGTCTACTTTAAGCTGATCCCAGCAATGCTTCTGTTGCAGGTCCTCCCCCCCCCCAGAAAAAAAGGTCTGAAAGATTTGAGATCTTAATCTTAAGTTTTTTTATGGTCTTACTGAGCTTTCAGTCTGCCAGTCTGTTATTACACTCATTCCTACTAACATCTCTTTTTTTATTAAGCATAATTTTCTTTGCATTTGTACCATATACGATTCAATGGCAAAATTACAAAAATTTTAAAAGCAGCAACGTTTAGAATTCCCAATGCAGCATTAAGTGTTGGCATACATTTTTATGTATTTTCAGTCTTTTCTCAGTTCATCCCATCAACCAGTTTTCTTACTAAGATGGCATTATAAAATTTTTTTGTCTCTTTATTATTAACATTTTGTGTGTTTATTTATTAAATATCACATTCTTGGAACTTATGCCACATAAAATTTGATTCAACAGCAAAGTTACAAAACATTTAAAAACAGCATGTTTTTTAGAATTTCCAATAGACAGTTTCATGCACTAGAGATAAAAGTGTTTTCTTCCATACAGAGTTGCCAGTGCTTGCTTTGACTTCATTAAGTTTGTTAATGAAAAATTCATTAAAGTTTTACAAAATATGAAATAGATAATGAAGCAAATTCAAAATTCAGGCTTCCAGATGCCATGTTCGGTGGAGGACTACATTATTCAAAATTTGATGGTTCTATGTACTGTTACCCCATTTATAGTGATTCAACTCAAAATGCTGTTTGGGACTAACATTCCTTTTGTGCTAAAAAACTAAACATTAGCAAGAAAAGGTTGTCGGTTTTTCAAGATGCAATAGTTTATTTCAGGTTTTGGTAAGGTTTTGCTTCAGTCTCAAGTTTTTTAAATGCCTCATAGCATACAAGTGGTTGTTTCCTAAAAGTAATGAAGAAAGAACAAAAGTGTTTACATCGAAGGGAAAATTTTAAGAACCTTCCTGTCTTCTCTAAAATGAGAATTGAATTTTCTTGGCCTCTTCCAGCAAGAGGTCTGCCATTGGTGTCCAGATTAATAGTTTCACGTTGTGAGACATTCTGATGTTAGGATGTGGAGCACTGTTTTGGCAGAGTTTTTTTGCAGGTGGATTAACCATTAAGCAAAGTAAGCACATGCTTAGGACATCAAGGAAAGGAGACATCACAAAAAGGTACTCAAGAGGCACCATAAAAAGGTACTTAGGAACTCATGAATGGGAACACCACAAAAATTTCTTGAAGCCAGTTTTACAGTGGAATGTATGGATGTAAATGTATGACAGGGCACGAAAAATCTTTTCAGTGCTTAGGACATCTAAAAGTCTTTATCTGGCTCTGATCTTTTCCATGACCTTTGCACCCACAGCATAACAATCAATTTCTTGGATGTAATGTTAGTGATAATGATGTGTTCTATGCTATTGCATGGCATTTGATGTCCAGAATTGTGTCAAGGTCTGCATCAATTTGTGCATGTGTAGCATTTCTGTTCTTGCTAAAGCAGAAATATAGTGATTATTTCTCATTATTGTACTCCTTCTATGACCACCAACATTCAGACATAGAGCTATGCTGTGTTCCTTCTATGACCCGCCAACATGTACACATAGAGCTGTGCCACTTGATTTGGACGTTTGTTGAATCACAAAATGATATTCATGAAGCATCTGTTGCTACTGCAACTTAAATAAAACTTTGCCCTGGCTAGAGGTGTTTAGCTGCTCATTCATGATTGGACAAAGAGCTAGATGATGAGATTGTACTCACTCAGATGATGTCATGGAAGTATTTTGCATCTGAATGCCTTTGTAAATAGTACTGTTCCTCAGGAAAATATGCTATATAAATTCTAGAAACATAAATGAGATTTTTACTATGTCAATTTATTGCATTTTACTTCATAGTAACAAAAATTCACTACTAATTTTGCACATTCTAAAATTTTCCAATGCTTTGCTTACTGATTTTTCTGCTTTTGCTGTGGTTGGGTGATTAATGGGAAGAAAAACCTACAGTTTCTTAAATATTAAAAAAATGTAGTACTCTGAATTATGGAATGGAGATTTATAATTTTCTGAACTATCTTCTCTTTTCTTTTGCACTTGAGAAACTTTATTTTTAAAATGTATTGTGTTAAATAAAATTGTGTATTAAAATGTGTTTAAACTTTCAGAATAAGAGAGTAATTTGATGTTGTGAAAGTTAAGATGACAGCATTGTCAGAGATATCATATTAAAATTCTAAAATAATGTTGAGAAAAGCCCAAGCTCATTGCATTTAAATGAATATATATATATATATATTCTTTCTTCCTGAATAGGATAAATCTCAAATGTCTGAAGCTTCCCGAAACCGAGAGCGTGACTCTGCATCGAAAGAACTCGGACAGCTTAGAAATTTTGTGCAATCTTTGAGTAGAAATGCATTTCCTTTAGGAAGAATGCTGGACTTCTTACAAGAAGATTTGGATTCTATGAAAATGGAACTTAAAATGTGGAAAGAAGAACATGAACAAAATTTGATTGCATTACATAAGGAACAAAGGTAGGGTAGCTAATTTGATGTAATAAAGGTTTTATTTTTTAAACAAACTGCATTCAGCCACATTTTTTTTAATCCAAAACATATATACTTGGCATTTCAGAATGATGTCAGTAATAAAATCAGTGTTTAACGGAACACTATAATACCACAGATCAGATATGGCAAACATATCCTCAAATTTATTTTGGAGCTTGACCAAATTATTTCACAATACCATAGTTACCAACTTATTTGTGTCTCCTTGCCTCTCAACAGATCACCAAATCTGTGGGTTTTTATTTTTCAGCCTTTACTAAAAAAATGTTTCTCTGAAATTAATCATATTTAAGTTTTGCAGATTTGATTCCCTTACCCCTTCTGATTTTCAGCATAATTTTTCATATTAAATTTTAGTTGATTGGAATTATTTCAATCTGCTGAAGACATTTGTAGAACTTTCAATGAAGATTCGACAGAATTTGATCAATTTAATTTTGTGTTAAACAAATATGTGGTACATTACTAAGTTTAACTATACATGTATATTAAGTATTTATTTTTTTGGTTATATTTCGAAATACTTTTATAAATGAAAGCTTCTTTCCCCACATGGAATCTCAGTATGAAAATGTGAGGAAATGACAATAAAATTAGCCAAAGAACATAAAATTTAGAATATACAATTATGTTACCAGCATGATATTTGTAAATAGTTCAATAACCTGAATGATTCATTCTAAATGAAATTTAAATCAGTTTGGAATTAATTTCTTTGAAATGGCAGCTTCGTGTCATGTGTAGACCTCGCAGAAACTTTCATTCCACTCCAAATTCCAGAAACATCCACTGAAGAATTTCCTCTTTTTCATATGACAAGGTTAGCAGCTATAATAAGGCTACTGCTAGATGACATATGAATGAATTGATAAATGGCTGTCAGTATTTAAGATAAGTCATAGCATTGTACAATTTCATGTGTATAATTAATTGGTTTTGTGTATGTTTTCTTGAGTTTTAGGCAGGATTTACCTACGGCTCTCGATTCTGTGTTCAAAATTGATATGGTAAATTCCAGCAAATATTCTTCCTTTGTAAGAGTAAATCTCTGAATAAGTCTTGGACTTCTGAGATGAATATGGGAAGAATTTAGTCCCTCAGAAGTCTTATTAACTTATTTTTTATTAATTACATCAGTTTATGAAATTATGTTAGAAAACAAAATGATAAACTAGACTTTGAAATTATGTGGTATATGCAGGACTGACACCCTGGAAATAGCACTTTTTGGAAATAGCAAGTTCTTGAAAAATTTACTCTCACAACATAAGTTTAACATTTTGAGTCTTGGGCCTGGGTTCAAATCCTGAAGGCAAGGAAATTTGTGAATGTATATTATCTTGCAGCATGGAAGCATATAAAATACTTTCAAGCCAAAAGTACTCTGGAGAGGTCGGTGATAGGCAATGAGGGCTGGCAGACCCTCAGATCTATCCTTTGGGGGTATTCACCATCAAAATTGGGACAGAAACCAAATCCAGTAGCAGGGACTCATTAAATCAGTATGCTAAGTCTACTGGCCTTCTTGCTGTTGTGTAAAAGTGTATTATCTATGTTTATTATTTACAGAAATATATATATATTGTTAAAATTTGGGTATTTGTATTATATTATTTGTACTATTTTTACCATTGATAGTGCTACTGAGTCACTGTTGGAACCACTCAGAGCACAGCTGGATGATCTAGATCAAGTTGTTCAAAATCAGCTGGATGCCAACAGCGCCTTGAAGTCATCCATCGCTAGAAATGACGAACGAATACAGAGAATGTTGGCCTCCGTTAACCACAAGTCATGACCACTCAGCTGTAGTGCGGACCTTTCATCCTGGCTGCAAAAACTTTCTTGCAGCATTCTGAACGTTAGTCTGTCGTGCCTGAAAATATTTGGTGATGCTTTATATGTATATACATACATACACATATGCATAAGTTGTTTTAAATATTCAGTAACACGTTTTAAAAAATGTGATTCTGTTTTAAAGAAAACCTATTTAAACAGTAGTGATTTCAGTTTGCTTAGAAATTTTGTGTATGCATTTGTTGAAGCCTTGTCCACAACACTTTTACTGCAGGTGAGGAATGTTTGTATTCTTTTTTTTTTTTTTTTTTTTTTTTCTTTTATGTCCACTACCACAATGCTGCCTCAGAAATGTGTGCCTGTGTACTGTTAACCGTCCATTGTTGATAGGGATGGAAATCCCTTTTTCTTAAATTGTATATCTAGTCGATGCTCATTGTTGAAGGATAAATGTAAGTATGCTGTATTTATTGTTGAATGGCTTAATCCAGCCACCATTCAAAATACATTGTCTAGATGTAGTCAGTCACATGATATTTTAATTGATTTACTGTTGTTTTCTGTCGTCACTTAAGGTGGCAGATTTTAGAATATATTTCTATGTTAATTTATGTGAAGTTATGTTCAACCAGTTACTTTATTTTGAAGTTTTAAATTTCTTTTTAAATTTGCTATATAAGCCATCCGATTTTGAGCAGCTTGTCTTGTGCTGTATGAATGTTCTGAACCTTTAATTATTTTTTATATGAAATGTACTGTTCTATAAAGTAAGGTATTGATAAAATTTATATATTTTTACTTGAAATGTATTTATCAATTAAAATCAGTATTTGGAACATATTATTCAAAAACTGAGCATTAAGTTCATATGATTAGTACCTGATAATCTTCTTTCTTCTACAGCCGGTGTATAAAATTACAAATAAAACATAAGCATACAAAATGAAATATATAGCAGAATTTTAACCTGAGATGATATGAGAAGTTTATTCATATTCTCCCCTTCTCTCAGCTCTAATGCTTGGTTGGAAATTTTTTGGATTCATAATTCAGGGTTCATTATGTTCTTCCCTGGAACTTAAAACTGGGTATTTTTAAACTTCCATCCTTGCATTCTGTAATTTTCTTTATTGCTTATTTGTGCCATCCATTAATGAGAAATTAAGTGTATAATTTTAGAGATCGTTTGTCATGTATTTTTCTTTGCTTTCTAAGCAGTTTATAAACAGATTCCAAGTTTATATTTTAGATTATTATAAAAGTCAGTTTTCTAGTAACTTAATATTTTTTTATCTGTGTCAGTATTATTTGTGAGGGGCATATTTTTAATTAATTTCATTTGTCGTACAAAATACAAAACAATTTCCCCCTTTTTACTGTTATTGATCCGAGCTCTAGCATTTTCGGTACCCTAGGCAATCAGTATAATTGCTACCCATATAAATAAAGCACATTAATTTAGTAAACTATAGTATACTTTTATTTAGTTAATTAAAAATATGCCTTTCTGAACGTTAGCAATCTATGCAACCTATCATAAATCTGTTTACCTGTGGTAAGGCTCAATTGTTAATGCTGTATTCTTGAACAACATGCAGTAATTCTTGAGCAGTATCATTTTTTATGTATCCAAATGCAGAAGAATTCAATTTTTCCTGACTTAAATAGGACCTCAAATAAGTCCTTATCATTTTCAACTTAAGAAAATCTCTCTCTGTTGCAGCTAATAATAATGGAATTACCCCCCCCCCCCAAAAATTGCATGGTGTCCTGTGCATTGAGATAAGTAGCTTCTTCTAAAGAATATACATATAATGTGGGAAGCAAATCCTTTAAGTAATGTTGTCATTTGTATTAAAGAAAACTGTGAATTTTTGAAAATTTCTGCTGATCAATTGTCTAGTTTTTGAAGGTTATTAAAAATAAAATTATCAGTTTATGCTCAACACATGAGTTGCTGATATTATTATAAAAAGGACTGATCATCTTGATCAGTCCTTTTTATAATAACATCTTGATATGATGAACTATCTTAGAAGTGTTTGATCTGTAAATGGATTGAAGAAATGTCTTTTTCTGAATCTATTAGAGCTTTGTCATAATGTTTATGATTGAACCTTCATTTCTTTCACTGAATGCTGACGTTTTAAAGTACAGGTTCAATATCTAACATTTCTGCCAAATCTCGAGCCCTAACCATACTGCTTTCTTATGATGAGTAACATATCCCACCCAGTTTTCATTTGATACCCTCTAATTATACAACGATGCTAGTCTAGATACCTTCGATAAATCAACATTTTAGGTAGCTATGTTGCCTTCGCTTGGAGCCAGTTTTTTTTTTTTTTTTTAAATCGGTGGCAAAGTTAGGGGATTATTGTAGATCAACTATAAGGTTTATATTAATGTAAGAAAAGAGTATGTATTTTTTGGATTTTTGTAGTGTTGTAATTTTATCACCAAAGATTTACCAAATATGTATTATTTGTTGATTTGCATAATTTATTGTTGTTTATTTATGCATAACCTATTTATGATTAAGTCTCTTGTTGTTGTATAGATAACTTAAAATTTGCAACTGTGATATGTTTTTATTGAAATATTCATTATTGTGAATCTGGGTTCTTTAACCCTCTTATTTATGAATAATATCACTGCACAGTGTGATTCTCTTTTGCTTTCCATTTTAAGTTTCAGGTAATTTGTACAGCTTCAGAATTTTCTGTAAAAAAACTATGTTGTCAGATGTAAGTTTTATAAATAAATGCAGTGCAAATTAATGGACTGAATTTTATGCTGTTGATGAAACTAAAAATTATATCCATTACTGCATTTTTCAAAATATTACATTTATTCACATAAGAAGATATTTATCTTTTGCATAAATTATAGACATATGATCTAAACCTGAAAGCCGAAAACTACTTGGTAATTAGTGATTTCAGGTTTAGATAAGATGACACACTTAGGTAAAATACTTTGAATTCCTTCTGTTTCAGCAGAACTTATTCTTAAATGACTTGTTTCAGTATATATTGGAAGGCATATGCAGAAGAATTGTCCAGTTTTAAATGTTAATAACAAATTTATTTTTCACCTTGCATTCATACAACCCATATAAGCAACAGCTGTACTAGCTTCTTGCCGGGCACATGGGACAGTGATTGGTGACACTACTACCGTACTGAAGGAGCTGGGTTTGAATCCTGAAGAAGGTATATATGTTTGTAAGCCTACGGTGTTTGAATGGTGAGGGGATTATCAAAATACACGGCAAGCTAAAATCCTCATCAGAGGTTGGTGTAGGAAAAGAGGGGTGGAAGTTAATCAGTTAGCAAGTCCTAGTGATACATACGGAAATGAATTCTAAATGAAAAGATTCAGATGGATAGAGCGGACTACAAAATTCTGAATGATAAATTCGCCAAACTAGAAAAAGATTAAGTAGCGAATTAACCAAGTGTCATGAAGAATTTTTTAACATTCTGTTATATTCTTATGAGACAATGACACAAAGTGTGTTACATATTGTTGCGTTATTACGGGTTCGTAGATTTGAGAGTATCCGATGAAAACACGATGCAGAACAGTAAAAAGCACAATTTATTTACAGGAATCACTATTTACAGCACAGTTCCAAAATTAGCTTTAAAAGCGTCGAAAATCTACAATAAATATGCTGAAACAATCAGCAACACAGCTTCAGGCTGTAACTGTACAGGTAGCTTCACGGCAACACTAAACTTCTAATAAACACCGTGGAACAATCACCAATACACTGTCAAGCTATACTGTAAAGATAGCTTCACGGCAAAGCACTATCTCGATTGCTTTCCGTTCACAAAACTCTCGCGTAGCAGCTATTCTCACAACTAATCACACAGCTCGCAACACTTCGCAACTTGCAACAACTAACTTCGCCACTCAACTAACTCCCAGACACGCAAGGATTTAAATAGCTTTTCTTAAAGTTCCATATGTTTCGAGAAATATCTCGACAGGAAATTATTCTAGAAGCTTCCCGATTGGACCATGGGATATCGCCAATTTGGTCGCCAAATGGGCGATAAAGTCGCCAATCTGGCAACCCTACCATACACTATTTTATGGCAACCCTAGTGCTATGCCAGAAAGCTTACACACAGGCGCAACCACCGAATTTTTCGCAACAGTATAGAATCCGAGCAAGTGGAAGAATATTCTGATATATTTAATCCTGTCAGAAGATTAGTAAATCAGAAACTAAGTGTTAATGGTTTGTTAGACCTAAAATCGGAATCATCGAGCGGGGATAAAATGAAACTGCCAAAAATTGTTTTAGGGAAATTCGATATTGAACTCAGGGTTGCCACGCTGCCGGAAAATGTCAGGGAATTTAAATACTTTAGTAGCCGCCAAACCGGTCTAGTGGCTAGTGTCCCTGACTGCTGTGCCTAAGGGTACGGGTTCGAATCCCGGAGAAGTCATATCGTCTTTTTCTGAAAATAAGACATCCTCCGAAAATAAGCCCTATCGTGATTTTCGGAACTTTTTGTAAAATAAGACATCCTCCGAAAATAAGCCCTATCGTGATTTTCGGAACGTTTTGTAAAATAAGACATCTCCCGAAAATAATCCCTAGTTAAAATAATGTGACAAAAAGAATTCGTTAAAAAATGCTGTTGATTTATTAAGTAATAATATGTTTAGCTTTCCTAATACTCGTATTTCAGAGAAATGTTTGAAACAAAATATTCCGAGAAATTAATTGTTTACCTCTACAGTTCGTTTCAAATTAATTCTTGGAATTTATCTTAAAAATACAACATAAGGCAGCAGTCTACATTGAGCGACAGTGCAGGTATACAACGTTCATTCATTTCAGTCTTGTAAGTCTGATTATTTCCTCATACGTAATTTTATTTTAAAATAAAGTGAATAATTTTTAACCCCAGTTAAAATGAGTACAAAACGAAAGAGCTATTCCGTCGAGTACAAAAAGGCAATCGTGGAAGACTCCAGGGGTGTAAATCTTGTAGCATTCTGTAAAGAGAAGATGCTGGATCTCCGTATGGTTCGTAAATGGCGTGCAGACTACGATTACCTGTGTCAACTGGTGGACCAAGGAAATGAGAAAAAACGCAGAGTTGGATCAGGTCGGCAGCCGTTATTTTCTGAGTTGGAAGATTGCATCTGGGAATGGATTGCAGGCAGGAGAGCAATGGCTTTGGTTGTGCGCAGGGCTGATATTCAAAAATTTGCCCTTGAAACAGCAATTGAATTTGATATATCCACAGAAGAATTTAAAGCATCGTCACACTGGTTGGACAACTTCCTTAAACGATATGAACTGTCTCTAAGGAGATCAACAACATTGTTTAAGCTGGAAGACAATGAAGTTGTTAAGCGTGCACTTGCGTTTAAGCTTTTTGTTGATGGCATCGATTTTTCGAAATACCAACTCTCCAACATGATTGCTGTGGATGAGACCGCAGCCAAGGAGCTCAAACGACAGTTCACAACCAGGCTTCTTCGTCAATTTACGTTCCTTCTACCGGTTATGATAGTGCACGTGTTACCTGTATTTTGGCGATTCGTCTAGATGGCAAGAAAGTATCGCCATTTTTAATCACTAAAGGTAAAAAAGACCAGATTCAACGTGTTTCAGGAATTTATGTCATTGAACGTGAAAAAGCCTGGTGCACCGAAGCAGTTATAAGAAAGTGGGTTGATTTTATACTGCCACCACTGTTGAGGGGTCAGAATAGAGGTTTACTAGTTTGGGATTCAGCCAGTACTCACTGCGCTAAAGACATGAAAAACTTTCTTGCTGAGAGGAAGATTGATCAAATAATGATTCCGGCAAGAATGACTGGTTACCTCCAGACACTTGACATTGCAATAAACAAGGAATTCAAGGATCATTTGCGGATGGAAATCAATGAATATATTGAAAAGAGAATGGTGAGAAATCATCGAGGTAATTTTGTAAAACCAGGCTTACAAGAAGTTGTGAATTGGGTAAAAAATTCATGGGACAAAATAACTGATAGTGATGTTTCCAATGCACTACGAACAGGCTACTTAGACAAGAAGTATTCATTTAACGATAGCTATATCGCAAGACATGAGAGATTCGGACCAATGATTCAACAGGAAATGGATTTGGAAGAAAATCAGAATATAATTCAGAATTTTATTTATGACGATGTTCCAGAAGAAGATGACATGACTGTAATTGAATAAATTTAAATTTCTGTATTCTGTGTAAAATAAATATTAAATAAAAATATATAAATATACTTTTATTTTTGCCCTTCCCCGAAAATAAGCCCTATCGCATATTTTGGACCAAAAAAGAAAGTAAGACAGTGTCTTATTTTCGGGAAAAGACGGTAGATGTTTCTAAACGTATAATATCGGTGCGGCATGGTGGCACTCTAAATATGCGGCGAGCCAAGGTTAGCCTATATTTAAGGGTGTCCCTTGGATTATCTCCAAGTTGTTTCATTTATGGTAACCTGACTAGTTGAAGGTTATGTAAACCCTTTTATGACGTAATTGGTTGTGTGATTGCGGTGACTGATGGGAAAAGATAAGGACTTGTTTGTGTGTTGGATGTCAGAAAGTGCGTTGCAGACTCTGTGCTTTGCGTCATAAAATGGCTGCCAGTGGTAAACTGTGTGTTTCTTGTTACAGAACGAGAGAGCGTTTTTTTTTTTTTTTTAAAGTGGTTGGATGTAATTCAGCCGAACTGTAAGTGTCCTATTAGTACGAAGGGAATTAATCGAACGTAAAGATCGTTCAGATGGCTTTGAATTGCTTTGTCGCAAGAAAGGTTCAAATGCTCACCCTATAAAGGGTTCCATTAGAAAGGGAACATGGTTTGAGGAAAGTTTTTGGATGCTATTAAGGAATTTTGTGTGCCAAGACTAAAGAGATAGAAATTTTTAAATAAGGTAAGTGGATATTTCCTTTGTGTAGTGCTTAGATGCTGTAAGATGAATTTTCTTTTTTATGTTATTTCATTGTTTGATTTCTAATGTAGTTTATTGGGATTATATACTTTTTGTTTGGCTCTAGTGTAGAATTGTATGCTCCTTTCACTTTTTAAGTGAAAATAGATCGATGCGTACATGAAGAAAGTCAAGGGAGTGCGCAATGCCGAAGTTTGTGCAATTCTCTGATGTCTTTTAAGTGAAAATAGGTCGATGTGTACATGGATACCGAGTTTGTGCAATTCTTTGACTTGTTATTTTAAAGGCAAAATAACAAGTCAAGGCATTGCACAAACTCTGTGTCCATGTACCGCCAAAAATCGAGAATTTTCTGTAAGGGGCACCTATAAATGCGTTTTTGCTCGAGCCAAAAGCCCTCTCGTGCAGTATGGTGGAAGGAGAGAGGGGCGGGAAACTGTCGAAACCGCCCCTCCCCGGGATGCTATTGACCAAATTGGGAGCGGAACAGAGCCAAATCGCATTGTCACTTATTAGGTGCTCAAGGCTGTTGCGTAATCTTGCGCTTCTTGCCACGAAGAATTTCGTAGGCTTGGGCAGACTACGTCTGATAAGGGAGCAGAAACAACAACAACAAATATTTTTGTCAAAATCTGGACGAGTCGGGGAATTTCGTACGGCGATCCCCAAAAAAACCTATTTTTGCGCCAACGTTGGAAGCGATCAATCTTCCAACGAATTATGTATCGCGTGAGGGTGATTCGGGCAACTGGGCGTAGAGCCAGTTATCGCAGCTTCAATCTGATTGTGTTTTAGAAAGGCAAAGCAAGTTTTCAGCAACTTTGGTCTCCAATAACCTCGAGAATTGAGAGACTAGCATGTGGCAAACGAAAATACATTCCCATTCTCGTAAAACGAAATCGGTTTAATCCTAGTATACGGCAAAGAATATGTATTGTGCATAGACGTTCTTTGTATGCGGTACACACGGGATGTGGCGATATGATCAGCAGTAAACGGGCAGGGATAAATAGAATCTTCTAAGTCATGGTAAACAAGACAATTTTCAAAATCGTGCCAAGGCTGCACCGTGTACTAGGATTTTACTGTAAAATCTTTTAAACCTTTTTCTTTTTATTTTTCTTTTTAATAAATGCCTTATTTGTTATGTTGCAGTAAAAATTTAAAAAAAGTAGTAATCAGTTATCTAAGCTAACCGTTTAATATAACTATATTCACCAAAATAATAATACTTTCAAATTTCAGGCAATTTTCTCTATCATACTACTGAAACTAATTCTAGCAGTATGATGACATACTGCTACGAAATTTAATGCACATATTTTTTGCTTATGTGTGCTGCTAAATAAAAATAAAATACCTGGGTTTATTTTAAAATATCATTAAATAGATTTCTTTCTTTCCTTTAGCTGCTGAAAAAAAGACGTTTTCTAATCCAGATTAGGCAGTTTCTAATTTCAATCTTCAGCGAAGAAAACAACTCCTCTTATAGTTATAAAAGTAATGCTTTGGGGAATATATATATATATATAAAGTCACATGTAATTGGCAAATTTTGGTGTTTTCAAGTGGTACCATGGTACCATAATTAATTTACCTTACTGCATAGCCAATGCGCACTACGCGAACAGACTCGAATTTTCTTAAAACTCACCTGGAAAAGTCATGGAATTTCATTCTCCTGTTTGAGTGCCAACCCTGTAAATTCTTAAATTATTTGCCTTTGGAGACACAATGGAAATTATGATTTAAGTTACTGTGGAAAAGTTCATTTCTTATCGCAGTCTATGCTACCAGGTAAAACTGATATTTTATTCTGCCTGGCTACAATACAAGGTAGTGAACTAAAGAGTTCATTGATAGTTATCCATTTACTAGTGAAAATTATGAAAAGGTAATTTCTGCATTACAGAAGATGATTCAGGTGTTTTTCCCACTTAATTGAATCATGCTTGTCCCAAGATCTTGCCAAAGAGTTAAATCTAAAAGTTTAGCACATACCTTATTGGAAGGGGATTTGGAAATTGAAATAGTTGGATGCTATATGCATCTTGTGATGCAAGTAAACACGTGTACGCGACGATTATCTACCCACTATACGAAAACGAAAAGAAGGATTTATCGCAATTGCTGGGCGAAGAACCGATTGTAACCACTAAGGAAAACTATACCAAGGCTCGAACTTTTGTCTTGTGTACTGGGAGCGCGACTTTCTGTAGTCATTTCCGAAGCTTTTGCTCTGTCTGCTATCCCAGTGGACAGACTCTACTACAGCACAAGCGTGGATACAACGAAATGATGAGTGGGAAACAGTTAAGGAAATCTCCAAATCAACAGTACCATCCCGATAGCTTTTTATTCCCGTCGAGTTTAATGTTGCTTACCTCTCATCACGAGGATGTAATCTGAGTCAGCTCTTGACGTCGATATGGTTGGGGGGATTGGAATGGTTTCATAAAGGTGAGATACGCTGGCTTACATTAACAGATCAGGCACATGAAAAAATTGCAAGGGAAGAATACAAGAAAAGGACCTGTCTCACTGTAGATGCAGAGCAACTAACTGGTACTGTAAGTTTTCTCAGTTTTCAAACGTTGTTAGAATTTCAGGTTCAGTAATAATATTTATTAACTATGCTCTCAAACGGACAGTTTCCAAGGAAAATATCCTGTAACTCTCGGAAATTGAAAGGGCTGAAGAACATCTTTGGAAGGCTGTTCAGTTTAATAGTTTTGGACAGACTGAAAATAGCTGTAAAGGTCTAGTGATCGCTAAAGATGACAAAGGATTATTAAGAATTGAGACAAAGATTATTGAGAGAGTAGATAAATTTGTTTTTTCCTATCCAGTTCTTTTTCCCTCCAAAATCTAATCACATGGTTAACCACAGAACTTCACACGAAAAATGGCCATGCTAGAATGAACATTCTGTCTGCAAAATTAAGAGAGAAATATTTTGCAATCGCATCTAGAGGAGCCATCTAGATGTACCAAATGTATTATCTGTACTATAGATTGTGTACTCTAGATTTAACTTGAGAGCATACAAAACTTCTCTCTATCCATTTACCTTTGGATCGTATTTGCGATGCAGCCACGTTTGAGGTCATTGATATCGATCTCTGTTAACCTCCTTTCTTAAAGACAGATCATCCTGTTTACCTGTGCTGTCTACAAAGGAGTTCATCTAGAACTAGACGTATATCGGAGCACAGATTTATTACTAAGATTACTTATTGCTAAGATTTATTGCAAGATGAGGAAGACTATCTACGATCTACACAGACGACCATTTTCGCAGGATCTGACAGTTCCTTGAAACGTTTAAATTGGCATACAGTCCATCTTTCTGCTACAGATGTCAAACTTCTGACTTAGAAATTCCTTTCTGCAACCGCTGCCTGGTGAGACGGTTGTGATAGCGACATATTCAGTTTATCAAATCACTTCTGTTACTTGCATTAGGAAACTTTTCTACGAAATACGAAGAACTGTCGACTAGTTGACACGACCTGGATACGCAAATCAACGACAGGCCCCTTATATACGTTGGGATGGCTCATGTGATCTGGTTTCACTTTACACCGTCCGTGTTTTTACAAGACATTACAGACTTACAAATACTTGATTCTGACATAACTGATCTAGAAAAACATCAGTTACGACTCAAATATTCTCAAAAGTTGCCTCATGAACTACGGATTCGGCTCCGGAAAAAATACTTGGGCCAACCAGTTCAGAATAGCGGTGGAAAGAATTAGTGATGTAGTACTGATTGGCGCAGATAACGTTAAACAGCATTGCACAGAGTGAAAATGATTTTCCCAAGCAGATATGGTTACTGTCGAGTAGCTCAAGTAAAAATGAAAACCGGAACTTTAGAGTGTTCTTTAACGAAACTGTAACTATTTGAGGTTTCGGAAAAAGATCCAACTGTGCAAATTATTTCTGAAGAATTTTCCAGATTTGGTCGCTGAATAAAAATTGTGAAAAGCCAAATTTCTCCACAAAGAGTGAAATATTAAACTTCGAACTCTTTTGAACATCTTTTTCATATATTATTGTTGCTGCTGTAAAAAGAAATTTTTTGTACACCTATTAATTTTCTTTAGATTTTGTGTATTTCATTTAGATAGTAAAGGATGTCTAGTTTTCCTTGTTCCATATTGTAAGTAACTGTAAAATGCAAATGTAAATTGACGCTTTTGTATCTTTTTTTCCCCTGTTGTAATTGATTTGTTATCACGAAGTCAATGGCGGGAGGATATTAATTTAAATGTTCGACTCAACTTTTCCCCCACAGATGTTCCTAAGCGTCCACAAGGAGAAAAACTTATGTTTATTGTGTAAAATTGTGTAAATATAGACAGACGGACTCCGTGGGATAAAAGCAGTTTGGGACTGAATGAAGAGGGGAGAATATTTCAGCTTTTAAAATTGCTGTTTGGAATATATTTTGTTCATTTTATGTAGATTATTCTTATGCCTTTTATACTGTTTCATATATATATTTGAAAGAAGAAAGAGAGAAACCGCCTGCATTCGTCTGGAGAATCCGTAGAAAAGAACTCTGCAGGCGACATATCCAGGGTTTGTAGATCACTTAGCCGTATTTCTATGTTACCAGGGTGCACCACTAGGAGGTTATCTATATTGCATCGCGCACTGTTGTATATATTGACTAAGTATTTTAACCTTTAGCCTTTGTTACTAATAAATATCAATGCGTAATGGCCACGGATGATTTGGAGCTGAAAGAGTGCACAACACATACAAGCACTATAAACACTGAATATAGTGCAAAATATTTATTCCAAATGTAGATATAATAATAGTATTTTATCATTGTGCATACTATAAATTATGCCTTAAATTCGCCATATTATTTATAATTAATTATTCCCAAACTTAACATTGTTGTGTTATTTAATTGAAAAAAAAATAATGTCGTATTAATTTCTTATAAAAATGTTATAATTCCAAAAGTAATTTATATTTGATTAAAAATATATCGTTTGATAATTTTCGTAACATTTTGTTTTACTAACTTTTTAGGTGCAACTGTAATATTCCATATATTGTAATATACTAATATCAACAGGGAAAAAAATGGAAATGACATAAAATATTTGTTCAAAATCGTCAAACTCATTATAAACAAAAACTAAAATATTTCGCATTATTTCCAAAAATATCATTTCATTCATGTTTTATAAATGACAAATTTTATTATGTTGAACTTCCAATGCATATTTATAATTTCTTAAGCATTTAGTGTAGAATTTACTGTTACGTTTCTTTTATTTCGCCCACTTTTAATACAATTTTGAATTACATCAGTCTTGTTCGTAAGATGCCATGAATCTAAGTCTAATACAGTTCTTGACAAATATTTATCTTGATCATGTAGTATGCTACGTAAATCGTAAAACAAGTTCTTTTGAAGAAGAAATTATAATTATGTTGAATGGAATTTCAAACAGTGCTGTGTGTGTGTATGTCAGTATTAAAAATCAAATAATAATACATTTTAATAAAGCATTAATTTTGGAATTAATACCGTTAACGTACATCCATGCTTAGACAGAATGTGAATGCGAACCACTTTTCTTTATAAAGCCCTCTATAAACATAGGCTTCCCTTTTAGGCAGATAGCCTTTGCATGCTTTGTCATATTCCACCAAACCAAATGATAAAAATATCCAAAACATTTTACTTGCTTTAAAAGTTAATGCAGGAAGTAAAATTCATTGCCTTTGTAAATACGTTAGTTTACTTATAGTTTGGCATTTAGTAATTCAATGATTTGCTAGGCCAAATTAACACAGAATGCAGATATCTTTTAAATAAAAGAAAATTAGGAATGTATGATTTTTAGATGTAAATGGAGTGCACACTAAAATCCGGTAGCACTCGTTTAACTGGCGAACGGCTGCAACTTTAGTCAGAAAAGAGATGTCTAGATGAGACCGCTTATAGCGCCACCAGGTGGAAAACGGTGGAGTTAGGGTTCCTATTCGAAACTGGTACAAGATGGGAGCAAAACGGGAATTGCCATGTTAGAGAATATCATCGATTTAGTACGAAAAGGTACTTCGTGGAAATGAATGTTAGGAAATTTTAAACACGCACTTGTTTGTTCGCGATTGCCTAAACTGCGACGTGACGAAACGATCTCAGAAAAGAGAAAAAAACTAGTCATCACAAGATACCTTCGATATCCAGACTTCTCTCCGTCAGCTAAAATGCACATCTGGACTCTTGTTAGAACTTCACGTTGTAGCATTTGTAACATAGCAGGTGACACATTTGCACAAGCATCTGCAATACGTCGTCGAAGGTCCTACAATGCTTGCGGAAGGACCGCATACACCTGCTCTTTGAGGTATCTCTACGTGAAAAAGTCCATTGGAGTCAGGTCAAGTGAACGTGGAGGCCACTTTTCGGAGCCACCATACTCGGTTATTTGTTCTACGAATTCTCCCATCAGGTACTGCTTTATTGGTGATGTCTTGTGCGCAGGCAACGCCGTCGTGTTGGAACCATGCCTTTCGGAGCTGAAAGGACGGCAGCTTTTCAAAAATCGGGTATTACATCTTGCAGAAGTTCTAAATATCGTGAGGCCGTTAATGAACCCTGGTAATGGGGTACTTGGTATATGGGACCTGTTAGACTGTTATTGTAAATTCTACACTAAGCATTAATCGAAAACCATGTTTGATGTCCAGTGTCGGCAGAACATGATGGATTTTTCAGTGCCCAGTAATGGGTGTCCTGTCTATTGTACATTTCATTCCGCGAAAAACATGCTTCATCTGTCCACACTATCTGCCAAGAATGTTTGATGGCTGGAACTCTATCTGGTTCATGACAAAGCTGCACCATGTGAAACGATTTTCTGCATTCCCGTCCAGTAATGTCTGATGAGGTGTTCGCCGATATGAATGAGCACCTAATTCGTTTAGGATTTTCCAAACGCGACTTTTTGAAGGGCCACAGTTTTCACTTATCTCTCTTGTGCTGCTGTTTGGATATGTGAGGGCGTATGATAATACATCTTCCGGTAGTACTTTCCATCTATCTTAGCTGTTCCGCCTGATCGAAGTCAGCTAGTCACGTAACGTAACTTCCTGAAACGTTTCTAGAATGGCTTTGCGTGAAAGCTGCAGACCTGCAAGAAAAAGTTGTCCATACAAACCGCGCTGCCAATCGTGCCTTTTACCCACATTCACCGCAAAGTAGAAAAATCTCACAATTTTTTTTTTTTTTTTTTTTGAAAATCATTCCATGATCAACATATAACCCATAGGAGATAGCTCTTTTATGGCTGTCTCAGGTCAACAGGTGTGAGGTGAACATTTCGCGCACAATCTCAAATTGCGTTGACTTGATGGGTTTTGCGACACGATTGTCCACGATCTGCATATTGTTTTCTCTCTTACTAAAGACAATCAGTACAACGACGCACCCCGTGGCGCTTGAACCACACTCCTCTTGATTGTGAATTGCAAGCGATAGCACTGTGCCGCGATGGGGGCTCGTTTTATCTCTGCTCCTTTCGTTCAAGTTTCGTGAAGTCACAGTTTCGTAAATCGCGAAGAAACAAATGTGCGTTTTCAGAGTTCTGTTTTTAGCATTCATATCCACAAAGTTATAAGATACATTCTCCCTTCTTTTTGCGTGCCTTCGTGGTGTAATTGGAAGCATAGATGACGCGTATTCGAGAGGTCCAGGATTCGAGTCCCGGGGAGGGTACTGAACATTTTTCACGTCTTTTGCTTCAAGAAAACCTAACGACTCTACAAGTGGGGACCGAACTAAAAGCTGGTGGCCGATAATTCGTCACCGCTACGATTTGGCGACTGGGTGCCCTAATTCCCAGTCCTCCATTAAAAGAGAAGTATGTAAAGTATTCTCTTTCTCTTTTTCGCATGCTTTCATGGTGTAATTGGAAGCACATTCGACGCGTGTTCGAAAGGTCCTTGGTTCAAGTCCCGAGGAGGCATTGCACATTTCCCCTCTTTTGCTTCCTTCCTCCTCCCCCAAAAAAACTAGTTACTCTACAGGCTGTCTTTTCGCACAAAATCGATGATGCTCTACAATTTTGTAATTAGCTTATTTTCTCCTATCTTATACAGTTTTCGAATAAGGAAAGGCCAACTTCGAGGTTTTCCACCAGGTAGCGTTATAAGCATAGCACATAGCACTTTACCATACCTAGACACCACTTTTATTACTATAGCTGCGGCCGTTCGGCAGTTAAACGAGTGGTACGGGACTTAGTGGACACCCAGAATATATATGAAGATTGATTTTTTAAATTAGCCAGATTAATTCCAAATTTAAGTAAGTATTCACGACTTTCCATAGCATCTTTGTTAAAAGTCTTAAATTCAATAACTAAAGGTATTTGCTGTTAGTAAGAAGAAAATCAATGCTGTGAAAGACCTGGTGTGCTCCAGACCAGATAAATACTTCATCTACTGAAGAATACTACTGGATGATATGGATATTGGAACTACTGAAGTTATATTACAAGAGTTGGATGAGAGTATGGAAATCATTAATCAAGAGATACTTTGCATGGCTCGGCAAATCTACATTGCAAATTGATTTTTACATAAATAATTACCCTTCAAAAACTCTCAAAAGTATTTGACAAAAAAAAAAGGGGGGGGGGAACTCTTAATGAGTAAGCAATGAGTTTTTATTACTATAGCAGGCGACACTACATAACAATTGATAAATTAAATTTACAGAGTGATGAAATCTTGCATCGTAAAAGGAAACAAGTGGAAGTATAACTTGAGCAAGCTACAGTTGAGAAACGTTCCATGCTCCAAAGGATATTTAAAAAAAATAATTAAAAAAGAAGCATTTAACATAAATTTTCCAAACTTTGCAGATGAGGAATATTAATTCTATATATTTTATTTCACTCTTAATTTATTAATTAATATCATAGCATTTTGTCTGACACTAGCAATAAGTATTAATTAAATTTTATGCAGTTTCTGATCTTTTAATATAAAATAATTTTAATACAAAATAAAAATAAACTCAAATATTCTGTTCGGTAAAGTAGAAATAAAGGTTATAGTGTAGAACGTCGGCGAAATTTCAAAAAGTGCAAAAACCTACTGTATTATTAACACAAGTGAAATTTAAAAAAAAAATTAAAAACAAGTTTCTGTGAAAAATTAAAGGTATAACTCTAAACGCAAACAAAGGCGTGAAATTGAAAATTATCAAGTAAACCAAATTTTGCAGTAATTTTGGTAATTTTTGCAGTGTTTCAGAATTTTTATATTTTGCTGAATAGAATGATGTTTGGTTCGGTTAATATTATTTATTACAGTTGAACTGCTGCAACTTAAACATGTAATTTGTCTTAAAATGTACTTGAATTTAATTAATTTTAATTATATATATAGATATACTATACATTAAAAAGTCCTTAATAATGAAATTAATTCTCATCCTATATATATATTTTAAAGAAAAATGTCCTGTTTATTTCGCTTAGTTATTGCACATAAAGATACATGTATATATTTATACAAAAAGGAATTATCGTGTTTACTAGCGGATTTTTTTTTCTTTTTTTATGCTAGTTTCGTATAGTCAACCTTCTCTAAGCTAGCTACACTTGGTTTCTGAAGATTTTGATCTTCAATGAAAGTGAGCCTTCTAGAGAATTTATGTTAACTAAATAAAATCCAGTCTTGCAGATTTCTTTGCTGCTGACGAAGAGGGACCTGTACTTATTTGCCTTCGAAACGACTGAATTCTTGACATAAATCTATGCCAAACTCAAGGTTGTTGTACTACTAATTTTATGTTTACAAAGTTTTGTTTAGTTATTTTATAAGAAATACTGGTTGGTTTTAAGAAGTGATTGATTGAGGCAGCTAGTCGTAATGAGTCGGTTCACTGTAATTAATCTTTTTAAAGAAATTAAGGTATTCTTAATTGGTTGAGATTAGTTATTTTAAAGACATGTAATTAAAAGTGTTATATAACAGGTGTTTAAAACATCTATTAAAATAATTTTTAAGAGCATGAACTTTTTTAAGAACATGATTTAAAAATAAATGTCATTTTTACTTCCTTGTACGAAGTAAACGAAATCTTGTAGTCGCATAAAATTTCGGATATTACATATATTTCAAAGAAAATATCTATTCTGACCGCTCTCGAATCCATTTGAATGAAGTTTTTATGTGATATCTGTATAGAATGAAGGACAGAATAAAGGACTCTTTTTTCCGGAACGGATTATAAAATAGATTCGGATGAGATATTTTTCTGTACGCACGTATGCATGTAAGTCGTATAAATCAAAATCGAGTAGCCCCAGAACGTTGAAATTTTGTATATGGGATTGCTATAACATGTAGTTGTGCACCTCTCTTTTTCGTTGTAATCGGCCTCACCGAACGCGTACAGATATATGTACAGATGCCCGTACAGATATGCGTTTGTTGCGCTCTATTACCCGGCTTTACCCACTTTGTTATCCGCGAGCTCAGATTTCTGATGCTTAAATGTTGGTAAATTGTGCATTTTTTTGCTTTGAAAATGATTGAATTATGTTGATCTTATGTTCCGGTTAATATATTTATGCTTTTAGGTAATCTGCATGGTATTAAGCCTAACGTGGTGCCATTTATTTACATTTGAAACTCTTAGTAGAATAGTGAATTAAATCAGTTTGTGCACCAACATCAGTGTCTTTCTGCTTAGTGGGACTAAAAGTAAACTTTAAATTCTTGCACCGAAATATCTGTCTTCCAACCCGTTGGATAAATTGCTTGTAAACACTTTTTTTTAATTGTTTTTAACTCTGTTTGGTATTTTATGTTTTTCTTGTATTTTACAATTTTTAACGAAGATGTTTTGAGTGTGTATGCATTTTTGCTTTCCCGCGAAGTGAGAACCGAATTAATTGAATGAGAAATATATCTCTAATGATATTCGAGGAAGTAAGTTTAAATGAAAAGCAGCTAAAAGTGCGTATAATTTAGGTCATACAAGGAAGTCATATGGTGTCCACATCAAACTTTTGTCCTTTATTTAGGAGAAATGCATGTGCAAAGGGGAAAAAAAATTCTTTTATTTTTCCAACTAGTCAAGAGACGCAATTTGATGCAATATTACAACATGTTATTTTTTATTTAATTCTTTTTTTCTGATTTTATGTAAAGTTTATGAATCAAATAATAAATTATTTTTATTTCAAGTAAAATGCTTTCACAGTAAAGTTATAAGCTGAATAAACTTTCTTAATTACCATGCTGTACTAAATAAATATGGTGTAAAGTTTGCTTTTTGTTCTCTCATATATATTTCATATTAGTGTATGAAAATTTCAAAATTTATAATACTTGGTAATACTTTTTAATATTATTTTCTTAATGATATTGTTTTTGGCTTCAAATAAATTTTTTAATAATTTGTGCATAAAAGAGGTGGTGTCACATTTATGTTTTTCATTCAATCAAACTTATTTGTAATTATGGTAAGATTTTACAATAATATCGAGAAAAAATTTGAATATTATTAGAAATTAACCCTAAATTAAATTAGGAAATAAATGATTGTCTTCTCTGAGCATTTAAAAGTATATATTTGTGTTTAGGAAACATGATCAGAAGCAAATAAAGCCCAAAGTGGAAGGGCAAAGCTTCAAACACTTTCCGAAACTATCAAGTATTGATTGTGTAGTATGCATCGAAAACTTATATTATCTTTCATCTAGAAATATATGGAAAAATTTGTGATGCCTATTATATGACTTGAATTTGGATAATATGCAATTTTGTGATGCAAGAAATGTGAGTTGTGCCATTTTAATATCTGAGATTTTTCATCGTGGACAGGAAATTAAGAAACTTTTAAAGGAAATAATAATGGAAAAGTGAAAAATCTGTTTTTCGTGTGGTAAAGGTAGCACACGAAACGTTAAAAAAACGCGACTTTGGACGTAATTTAAAATCTGAAACCTTTCAGATGTTTTATTTTTCTTCTTTTTTATTTAAAAGTACTTTAAATAAAAATAAAAGCTTCCTATTAAAGGTTTTTTTTCGTATAGAAGTATAAACAATTTAAAAAATGACATTAACCAAAGAACTTGAAAATTTAGAATATCTAAATCATCTGAATCGTATCATAAATAGTTCAACAATCTAAACCATGTGTTATAAAGTGAATTTAAATTAATACGGAGTTCTTTTGAAACAGCATCACCGCACAGCGTGAAAAATCTCCCTGAAGCTCTCGATTTTCCTACGAACACCTCCCGCTTTTTCATATTTCAACATGAAAACTGTGAAAACTGTTTCTTTTTTATTTGTTTAATTTCTTTTATACATCGTTTTAGATTTCTTCAAGGTTGGCAGCTCTGTTCCACAAAAGAACTTGCCCTTTTT
>KK118997.1:84324-111449 GCA_000611955.2 Stegodyphus mimosarum
CGGAGTTCTTTGAAACAGCATCACCGCACAGCGTGAAAAATCTCCCTGAAGCTCTCGATTTTCCTACGAACACCTCCCGCTTTTTCATATTTCAACATGAAAACTGTGAAAACTGTTTCTTTTTTATTTGTTTAATTTCTTTTATACATCGTTTTAGATTTCTTCAAGGTTGGCAGCTCTGTTCCACAAAAGAACTTGCCCTTTTTGCTTCCCTGTACAAAGTAAAGAGGAAGTATTGTTATCGCGAAAAATTTCGGGTATCATATTTCAGCGAAAATATCCATTTTGATCGCTATCGAATGCAATTTAACAATGTATTTGCGTGACATCTGTACGTAAGGACAGAATAAAGGACTCTTTTTCTTCCAAAAAATTATAAAGCTGATTTAAAATGGATTCTGAAGAGATTTTTTTCGTGGCTTCTGTGCGGACGTATGTGCGTAGATATGTTTGTATCTCACATAACTCAAAAACGAGTAGCCTCGGAACGTTGAAATTTTGCATATAGGACTGCTATAGCATGTAAATGTGCACCTCCCATTTTGGTTGCAATCGGCAGCACCAAAAGTTTAAACTAAAATATGTTTATAAACATACGCACGTACGTCCGCAGAGACGCCACGAAAAAATCTTTTCAGAATTCATTTTAAATCAACTTTATAATTTTTTGGAAGAAAAAGAGTCCTTTATTCTGTCCTTACGTACAGATGTCACGCAAATTCATCGTTAAATTGCATTCAATAGCAATCAAAATGGATATTTTTGTTGAAATATGATACCAGAAATTTTTCGCGATTACAATACTTCCTTTTTACTTCGTACAGGGACGCAAAAAGGCCAAGTTTTATTGTGGAACAGAGCTGCCAACCTTGAATAAATCTGTATATATATATATATATATACTCTGTTACTCGTCTCAGTGAGCTCAGTTTCTTTATTCTTATATGTTTGTAAATTGTGCATTTTTTGCTTTAAAAATGATTGAACTATGTTGTACTAGATCAGATTTTTATGCCTTTATTTAACCTACATGCAATAATTGTGGAATTATCAACAATTTAAAAGTTTTTAAAGTGTGACTAAGCCTAATTTTTGATTGCCATATTTGCTTACATTTGAAACTTAGAAGAATAGTGGGTTTGTTGCCAATCTAGATAAACTAAAAGCTTCGCAACAATAAAGTAACACCTTTTATTATTGCGAATTTAATTATGCTTGATTCATTCTGGAATTGTCATTTAAGTTATTAGCTGGTTTTTGCGTACAAATCGGAGATTTAATTGAAAAAAACAGTTTTTTTAATTGTTTTAACTGTACTTGGTGTTTTACGATTTTCTATATCTTTCAATTTTTAATGAAAATATTTTGAATTTTTATGCATTTTTGCCTTGCCATAAAGTGAGAACTGGATTAATTAGTAGCGCATACTCATTAGGTAAGCGGCGCTGAATCGTCTGTGAAAACTGTTTCTTTTTTATTTGTTTAATTTCTTTTATACATCGTTTTAGATTTATTATAGCATTTGAATAGAACTTGTGGTAATTCTTCAGATGATGTAATTTTTGTGCACTCTGAGTTAGAAAATGAATGAGATGTAACGCTGTTAAGTGGACCTAGTACCAAAGTGTGGCTATGGTAAATAAAAATAGTGCATTTATTCCATTGTGGTTTATGCGCTATCGACGAAGTAGATTTAATTCAAAATTCGTTAATTCAATATGTTTCTATGAAATACAGGAAAATTGCGTATAATTTAATATTTCGTACAAGGAAGTCATGCGGTGTACACATTAGATTTTTTCCGTTAGAGGATAACACATGCCAAATCATTTTCCATTGATAGATATAAAATCGTATCTCGGTATCCGCGATTTACAATAAAGGAAAAAAATATTTCAAGACTCAAAATATAAGACATGTGATAACAAGCTCATGGCTAAATGTAAGGTGACCATACATCCCGAATTTCCCGGGACAGTCCTGAATTTTCAATCTCTATCCCGATTTTTTACAACTCGTTTTTTGGTCCCGAATTTACAGCATTTATCCCGAATTGTCTCGAAAAACAGTCGTGTGAGACTGTAAGAATTTAAATGTATATATATTTATTTAAATAGTGTAGACTGCAAACTGAGAATACAAGCGTAGGTTAAGAGACGCGCGCCATGCCGGCCGTATTTTCAGAGGATTCCCCATCTAACGTTTACCTTATAAAATTTGTAGTGGAGAAGTTTTGTTTTTCTCCTTAACTCCCCAACATACATGGACTTTTTACTCACAGCTCACAATTGCAGTTCAGACTTTCACTTACAACAGCACTGCAATTTTTAATTGATATATTAATTCGATTGTGATTTGAATTTATAATATATACTGTTCATGTGAGTATTGCGAGCTTATAAAATAAGATCGTTTGGTTTTTATTTGATGGCTCATCACTCCGCTCCCACCGGAAGTGTAAGGTAATTAATCTGTAATTTATCGTTTTGGAATGTTTCTCTTTAATACTTGTTGCGAGTGGCAACTAAACTTGTGATGAATAGAACTGCGTTCTTGTGACAGCCGTGTGGAATGGCTCGCTGTGTTGTAGTAATTTTCGCATTATTAGAATAAGTGTAATTAAATAAAAGTGAAAAATATACAGTCCAATTGCTCTTGTATTTAATTTTGTGTACCAGCCGCGTGAAACTGTGTTAAGTAAACAACATTTTTTTTGGTCCGACGAGCCGGAGTGCTAGTGAAAATAGTGATTGATTGTTCGAAACGCATTGTAACTACATATGTTGGTGGTGAAACCTTACTTCAGTTTGTGAGGTAAGTGCATGTTGAACATTTATATACTATTTAAGAAGAATTTGCTTCATATCTGATTTTTAAGAACATTGTTATAATGAAAAATAGAAGTGTTTTGATTTCATCTTAATGTTGGTATAAAGTAATTCGAGAACAATTTTGCTTTTTTGTTTTGAGTAATTATGAGTGAACTTATAACCTTTAAGACAAAAAGAACTTCTTTACGTAGAAGTGTCACTAATTACATTAAGAAAATAGAAGTTATTATAACAGCTGATGAAATAAATTTAATAGAACTAGAAGAATGTGTTGAATTATTAAAACAAAAAGAAACGGAATTAAAGAAGATTGATATTGAAATTGAAGATTTAGTTACAGACACTAAAGAATTAGAAACGGAAACAGATAGTGTTCAGGAGTATGCAGATAAAATTTATTTATGGAAATTTAAAGGTAAAAAACCATTAAAAAATCAAAGTAGTAAAAATAAATCTGATAGTGTAATTTCAGAACAGGTTTATGAGAATATTAAATTACCAAAGTTAATCATTACCGACATTTGGAGGTAATATTACAGAATGGATAGCTTTTAAGGATCTGTTCAGTGCATGTGTAAGAAATAATACAAATTTATCCAATGCTCAAAAACTACAATATTTGAAGGCTTCTTTAAAACGTGAAGCTTATCGCATCATTCAAGCTATTCAAATTTCGGATTGTAATTTTGAGATGGTGTGGAAACTTTTAGACGAAAGATATTCAAACAAAAGAAAACAAATATTTGCCTATATTAAACGTTTCCTAAGTTTACCAACTATTCAAAATGAATCTGCGATTGCTATTTTAAATTTAGTTGACAACATTAATGAACTAATTCGCTCTTTAGAAGTGTTGAATCAAAGCATTGATCACTTTGGAGACACTTTAATATTCATTAAAGTGTTTAATTTTACAAAAGTTATTTAATTTTACAAAAGTTAATCCTTCTACAAAATTGTGGTGGGAACATCAGCTAAAATGTAATGAGATTCCGAAACTTACGCCATTAATTGAATTCCTAAAGAACTAGGAAGAACACTTCAAAACAGCAAATAAACAAATAGATACCTAAATCTTCGTCTCAGTATAAGAGTAATGTTTTGGTAGCTGCGTTGTGTTGTGGTTATTGCAAAGAAGATCATAATTTAGCCAAATGCTCGAAATTTTTAAATTTATCGGTTCAGCAAAGAATAGACTTTGTAAAATCTAATCATTACTGTTTTAACTGTTTATCTAATATGCACTTTCTCAAAAAATGTAAGAGTTTAAATACAAGTCAACATTGCTTTAAAAAGCTTCACAGTATTTTGCATATTGTAAATAATTCAAAGAACAAAACTCAGTTAAACAGTATGTCTCCGCATACACAATTTATCCCTAAAAGTAATGAGTCAACGAATGTTAAGGATGCTCCATCAACAGTTTGTGCCTCTCATTATGATTCGAATTCAAAAAGTAATCAAACTAGCCACATTTTGTTGTGTACTGCATGGATATGGGTTCAAAATTCTGAACAACAGTTTGTGAAGTGTAGATGTTTATGTGACACTGGATCTCAGAGATAATTTATTTCAAAAGACTATGTGAAGAAATTAGGATTACGAGTGAAATACAATTCCATTTCTGTGTCTTTTTTAGGAGAATTTAATACTGTGAGTAATGGGGAAGTCGATTTATTATTCACTTCTCATTTCAAAAGTGATATTCGCGTATCAACATCAGCATTTGTATTGGATAAGGTGACAAGTAATATTCCCTACGTGTCTTTACTACCAGTTATCTTTGATAACTTCAGTGATTTAAAGTTACCTGACCCATTATTTTACAAGTCACAACCAATTGACATTTTACTTGGTGTAAATGTGTTTCTGCATTTAATGACGGGAGAAATTGTCAAACGTAGTCCAGATCTTCCTTTCGCGATTAATTCGAGGCTGGGATGGATAATTTCGGGTACTACAAATTATGAGTCACATACAACTGAGCCAGTATATGTAAATCATGTGAATGCAAATACAGATGAATTAGTAAATTCTTTTTGGGAGTTGGAAAAATTTCCAAATGTACAGCCTTTAACAGATGAAGAAAAACGTTGTGAAGAACATTTTGAAAGTTCTCATTTTAGAGATAAAACAGGCCGTTATTCAGTTGCATTACCATTCAAACATAATAGAGATGTGTTAGGTGATTCACGTGAAATGGCGTACAGAAGATTTCAGTATTTAGAGAAGAGACTGCTATCTGTGCCAGAAATTTATAACCAGTATATTCAATTTATGAAAGAATATTTTTCACTGGGACATGTAGAAGTAGTGTCAAACACAGATCGTGAATTAGAGAATAAACACTATTATATACCACATCACTTCACATTGAAAGAATCTAGCTTAACAACAAAACTTAGAGTCGTCTTTGATGGGAGTGCGAAAACAACCACAGGTGTTTCTTTAAATGATACATTAATGATAGGTCCTAAAACACAAGATAATCTAATTTGTATTTTGTTAAGATTTAGACTTCATAATATTGCAATAACTGCTGATATTCGATTGATATATAGACAAATAAGGGTTCACGAACAAGATCGAGACTTTCAGAAAATATTGTGGAGAGACAGCCCAGATAAAGAAATACAAGTTTGTCATTTAAATACTGTCACATATGGAACTGCAGCTGCTCCATATCTTGCAACCAAAGTTTTGAGTCAATTAGCGATTGATGAAGGACTGAATTTTCCGAAGGCAAAGAGTGTAGTTTTAAGAGATTTTTATGTTGATGATGTACTAACTGGTGTTAAGGATAGTTCAGAAGATATCGCTTTGATAAATGAATTACAGCAATTGCTACAAAAGGGTGGCTTTGAGCTCCATAAATGGTCGACAAGTAAACCATCGTTATTAAATACTGTTGGTTTAATAAACACAGGTAGTGACAATATTCATCATGTAATAGAGGGTAAAACATTATAAGGTCTGGGCTTGGAATGGCATTCTGACAATGATGAATTCAAATGTAATTTCGCTGTTATAGATTATCAAGGTGTTGCGACTAAAAGGATTATTTTGTCATTTGTATCAAGGTTATTCGATCCGTTGGGGTGGATAGCGCCTTTTGTAATTCTCGCTAAAATGATCCTTCAGCAACTCTGGGAATTACATTTGCCATGGGATGACCCTGTTCCAGAAGAGATTGATCAAAATTGGAGAGGTTTATGTAGAGAAGTTAAAATTTTGAATTCCATAAGTGTACCTAGAAAAGTACTGTTATGGCTAAGGTCAGATCCTAAAAAGTGGCAAGTATTCGTATTCAACAGAGTTTCTGAAATAGAAACTATTTTATCATCTGAGAATTGGAGTCATGTTGATGGAAAGGAAAATCCTGCTGATTGTGCTTCTCATGGGTTATCTCCTGCAGAACTACTTTCTCATGAATTGTGGTGGAATGGACCTCCTTGGTTAATGTGCAATGAAGTTCCTTTGTTTAAACATATCCCTATCGATAACAAAACACTACCAGAAGCACGTAAAACAGTATTATTTGTAGTTTCTGAACCTGTACAGGAACTTACTGTTATATCAAAGATATCTAAAGCTCCTTTGTTTAATCCCTATCGATAAAAAAACACTACCAGAAGCACGTAAAACAGTATCATTTGTAGTTTCTGAACCTGTACAGGAACTTACTGTTATATCAAAGATATCTTCATTTTCGAAGTTACAACGCATATTTGCTTGGATATTAAGATTCATATCAAATTCAAGGGTAACACGTCCGGAGAGAAATATGTCATTTTTATCTAGCAACGAAATTCGATCCGCAACACTGTGTATTATTCGAATAGTACAACGACTGAACTTTAGTAAAGAAATTCAGTGTTTGGAGATGGGAAAGGATTCACCTAAAAACAGCAATCTCCTTAGCTGAGTCCATTTTTAGATAACAAAGTGTAAAGTAGAAGGAAGATTGAAAAACGCGCATCTATCAGAAAATGAAAAACATCCAATCTTACTTTCTTCAAAACACAATGTGACGAAAATCATAATTAGACACTTTCATGACAAATATCTACATGCAGCACCAGAACTTCTTCTATCTTTAATCAGACAGCAGTTTTGGATCATAGCTGCTAGATCTGTTATTTGGAAATTAGTAAAGACTTGTGTTACATGTTGCAAACATAGAGCTCAAAAGGCAAGTCAAATAATGGCTGATCTACCAACATCTAGAGTAACACAATCGCGACCTTTTCATAGAATTGGAATAGACTATTCAGGACCATTCATGATCAAACATCGCGCAGGACGTGGACAAAAATCTTTTAAATGCTACGTATACTTATTTGTGTGCTTTGTACTCAAAGCAGTACATCTTGAAGTAGTAGAACATCTCTCAACAAAGGCATTTTTAAGTGCATTGAAACGATTTATTTCAAGAAGAGAAGTGAGTGAGATTTACAGCAAGAAATTCACGACTTCTTATCCTTAGAGGAAATAAAATGGGCATTTAATCCACCTTCATCTCCTCATTTTGGTGGACTATGGGAATCAGCTGTAAAGTCAATGAAATTTCATCTCAAGAGAACTGTTGGTGATACTGTGCTGACATATCCTTAATTTCAAACTTTGATAACGCAAGTTGAAGCTTGTCTTAACTCTAGGCCGCTGTGTCCAATATCGTCTGACCCCAATGATTTAATTGCGTTAACACCTGGTCATTTCCTAGTAGGAACGTCTTTAACCACCATACCTGAGCAAGATCTGAGTTCCTTAAATCATCTTGACAGATGGCATGTGAGACAGTTCATCTTTCAACAGTTTCGGAAAAGATGGAGCCGGGAATACCTATCGCAACTTCAGCAAAGAACAAAGTGGCAAAAGAGTCAAAAGGATTTAGAAGTTAAGGATTTGGTTCTAATCAAAGAAGACAATCTTCCACTTCTTAAATGGAGGTTAGGGAGAATAGCTGCTGTTCATCCCGGCTCAGACCATAGAGTCAGAATTGTTAGCATTAAAACTGGTCATGGTGTCATAAAACAACCAATCGTGAAACTGTGTCTTCTTCCAATACAGACTAAAAACTGTGAACTGCGTGACATCTAATGTTGTATTTTATATTAGTTTATTTTATTAATAGTGTGGGGAAAGGCAACGACTATAGTTGATAATACACATTTATTAGTATATACAACGATAGATTACATTAGGTTTACAATGATTGAGATAATATATGAGCGATCGAGCAACGTCTGCTGCGCTCGGCAGCTACTCCTCGTCTCCCCCCGAAGGCGGGAAACACACCTGCTGACGTAATGCATACGTCACACAGTAGGGGATTAAGGAATATCATGACATAACATTTCCCACATTCGGCCATCATGACCGGACAGGCGACCTCGCCTGAAGCAACATAATATATCATAAAATTTTTTTAAAAAAAATATTATAATAAAGTAACATAGGTATGAGAAAAAAAAATAATCTGTAGATACAAAGCTGAGGATACTTACACAAATGGACCAAACAAAAAATAGATTAAACACATTACAGCAGTTAACTAAAAAATAAAAAGAACATTAGTTATGACAAAATGAATTAAAAATTTGATATGAGTGAAAAGCAATTATTAGAAAGTTCTCAGGTATCATCTGTCCAAACACAGGAGAACCTATAATGCTGACAGTTTAATAAAAATCAAGTGATACGTTCAATATTGTTGGACCAGGGTTTCATATATTCAGCACAAGTGGATGTTTTGGATGGTCCGTCGAAAAATGCACACTTTTCCACATCATAGGTGTCATTTTGTTTGAGCTTGGTGACTTTATAAGGTCCGAGAAATTTCTGTTTGAGTTTTAGACCAGGGCCAAACTGAGTTCGTTTGATGGCAACGAGGTCATGAAGTTGAAATTTTTGGGCTTGTTTTCGCCGCAAATTATAAGCACGGCGATTGTCGTCTTGCACTTTAGAGATTTGCTGTTTTGCGTCCTTACGGAGATCGTCACGTTGCTGAATGAATGCAGATTTGATCTCCTCGTCGATTAGAGCAGCGATGTTGATGTCGTTTTGCGATTTCATTTTAGTCCCAAAGAGAAGTTCAAAGGGAGTGGAATTGATGCTACGTTGAAAAGTGGAATTAATAATTTGTTGCACGGCGGGAACATGGCGGTACCATTGTTCAGGGTTGGTTATGGAGAGTTTAGAAAGGACAGCAATAATAATGGAGTTCAAACGCTCAACTTGACCGTTCGATCGTGGAAGGCCAGCTGTAATAAGAACGTGCTTTATTCTCTGTGTGTCACAGTAGTTTGCAAATGCAGTGGATTTGAATGCAGGGCCTCGATCAGAAATAATCCGTGAAGGATTTCCGAAGACTGATCTTTGAGTTTCCAGCCGACTGATAACTTCATCTGCGTCTGTGGACTTTGTCGGATATAGCCACACGAATTTAGTAAACGAGTCTATAACTGCCAAAATATGTTTGTATTTCTTGGATGTGGTGGCAAGGGGACCTAGGTGGTCGATATGGTACGTGTGCAAGGGTGCGTCGTCTTTATCAATGGGGTGCAGTAGTCCGTCTTGTTTGCCACGCTTTCGATTATTGAGGATGCATGGGATGCAGTTATGGATACAGCGCTCGATTTTTTCTTTCAGATTTGGGATAAAATATTCTTTGTTTAAAAGTTCTTGAGTGCGGATTACGGCGAAGTGGCCTCGTTCGTGAGCAGTTTTAATGACATTTGCCTGCATATCCTCAGGCACCACAAGTAAGTCAATGCCGTTGACGTTTTTGTACAGGAGATTGTTCTTAACGAGAAAGTTATCATACGAAGGCGTAGTTTGAAGAAGTGCTTTAATAGCCGTAATATGCTCGTCGGTTTCTTGTGCTTTGCGAAATTGGAGAAGGACACTGTCTTGGATAGTCATGCAACATGGACTGCGACTGAGGGCGTCCACGTGAGCCATCTTTGAGCCGGTACGGTGTTCAATTTCGTAGTCAAACTCTTGGAGATATAAAACCCATCGGGCTATTCTCGAATTGAGTTCCTTTTTATTTAGAGTTTGCACGAAAGCGTTGCAGTCAGTGATAATTTTAAAATGCGAACCAAGGACGTAAATACGGAACTTTTTTAAAGCTTCAACAATTGCAAGGACCTCGAGTTCATAACTGGTATATTTACGCTCGTTGTCCGATGTTTTTTTCGACATGTAGTAGACAGGGTGAAAGCTGTTATCGTTCATAGATTTTTGTAGTAGGACTGCCCCCAAGCCATCAATGGATGCGTCGGTATGAATTTCGATAGGACTGTTTTGATTAAAAATACTTAAAACTGGTTGTTGAGAAAGCAAATATTTTAATCTGTGAAATGCGGCTTTCTGATCAGCATGAAATTGAAAGGGGGTGTCCTTACGAAGGAGATCACTAAGGGGTTTGGCAATGCTAGAATATGAGGGAATGAATTTTCTAAAATATCCCGTGAGACCGAGAAAGCGTTGGACGTCTTTCGTACTCTTAGGTTCGGGGTAGTTAATTACAGATTTTGTTTTCGAAGGGGAAGGAAAAAGTTTACCGTCTTCAATGATATGTCCAAGAAATTCGATTTTTTTGTGAAGAAATTGACATTTACGAAAATTAATTTCTAGACCATATTCACTAGCAACTTTGAGTACTTGATTGAGACGATGAATGGCCTCATTTTCATTTTTGGCGGGAATAACGACATCGTCCATGTAGGGTAAAACATAACCTTTGACAATTAAATCACGAAAAACATAATTTATAAAGCGCTGGAATACTGAAGGGCAATTTGAAAGACCAAATGGCATTCGAAGAAACTGGAATTGTCCGTTGTGAGTTACAAAAGCTGTATATGGTTTACTTTCGTCCGCTACGGGCACATGAAAAAAACCGTTACGTAGGTCAAGAGTACTGAAAATTTGGGCGTCTTGAAGTCTATCCAAAATGTCATCAATAAGAGGAAGAGGAAAATGATCCTTAATTAAAAGTCGATTAAGTTTCCGATAATCTAAGCAAACACGGGGCGTACCGTCTTTTTTACGCACCACCAGAACTTGACTGGCATATGGAGATGAACAAGGTTCAATAATTTTAAGTTTCAACCATTCATTTATTTGTTTGTCAACAATTTCCCGTTCAACAAAAGGAAGGCGTCTAGGAGGGTGAAAAATCGGTTTATCATCGGATAGAGTGATATTAAGTTTAATATCTGTCGTCTTTGTTTTATTTGGAGCATAAGAATTCAGCAAACGTTCTGCCGCAGCACGAGTTTCTTTGGAAACATTTGAACCAATATCAAAAGCTGGAACATCGTCATTTATGGCAAAAATGAAAGATTCAGGAGTAGTTTCAAAGTATTGCTCGGGTTTTGAAAAATATATACCGTCTGGTGTAATAGTTAATTTAGCATTTTTAATTACGTCACATCCTACAATAAGAGCAAATTGCATAGAATGATTTGGAACAACGCTAATATTAGCCGGAAAGTCCTGGTTATCAATGTTGATAATGGTTTGAAAATAGCCAATAATAGGAATTTTCGAGGATCCAAAACCAGTTAACACTCCAGAATTATTTGAAAGTGGTGGGGAACCAAGTTGAATCCACGTGTTTTGTGTCAGTAATGTGACCTCACTTCCAGTGTCAATTAATCCAGAAACTGTGCTATTAAGTATAACGACAGTTTTACACATATTACCGTGAGAGGTTTTTACTGTATTTACTCCGGCAGGTGAAGTAGAAGTCTCATTTGGAGTACTGAGGCGGCAATCCATAGATTTGTGTCCAAAACGACCACAAGTTAGACATTTTGGGCCAAGAGAATGATTAGGACAGTACCATGAGAGGTGTCCGACCTCATTGCAGTTAAAACAAGTCTGTGGTTTAGTTTTAGATGAACCAGTATTATTAAATTTCGTGTCATGTTGTTGGTCTGAATTTTTTCTTCCAGTAGCACGTGTGGGGCCATTGTACGTATTTTTTAGATTCGATGGATGAGAGGTATTTGTATGTCTAGTCGTAACTACAGTTTCATAAGTGCGTAGCTTTTCCTTGAATTCAGAATATGATTTTGCACCGTAGAGAATAATTTTATCGGATGGGGTACCTAGTAGTCCTTGGATGGTATACTGAATGACAGAAGCCTCGTCGATAACACCGTCACCACGATTTGCAATTTCGCGCATTGCGATAAAATATTGTATAAAGCTTTCATTCGAACGCATTTTTCTCCTTTCGAGTTGTTTATGAATTTCAATTGACGTAATTTTATCGGAGAACTCATTAAGTAATACTGTTTTAAACATGTCGTATGAATTGAGATTCCGTTGTGAAAACAAAAAAGTTTTAGCAGTACCCACAACAAATCGTTTGGCAAAAACTAATTTTTGCTGGTCGGTGAGGTTTGGGAATAAGTGAAAATTATCCTCGATATCGTTGAAAAAAGCACGGACTGAATAGCAATCACTGCCTGAAAAGTTTCTGCATGTGTTTGAAAGATCTCTCAAAACAAACCAAAAGTCATAACTCATCTCGCGAATCTCGGTGCTCGCCGTCAAAACACCGGAGCCACTCGAATTCAAATTTATTACTTCCGGGTTAGAAGAAACAACGCAATTTGGGTTTGGCGCCGTGGAGGGAGGGGAAAGGGGAATAGAAGAATTTAGACCTACAGGCGTCGGTGCATTATCAGTGTTTGAAATTGGATGATCGTCATCGGATAAAAAACCAACATCTAGGGAATTGTGGAAATCCGTCAGATTAGTGAGCGCATGAAAAATTTTTTCACATAAAACATCTTTATTAGCGGAAACTTCCAAATGCAATAAATTAGCCACTGATATAAAATCTGAGAAAGAAAAATCTTTTAATAGAAGTTCTTTATGTTTTGCCAAATCGAAACTGTCCGGGAACGCGGCAAAATTTCGCATTCTCTTTCGCGAAGAATGATCAAAATCGGAATATCCAAGCACGGTATTAAATAATTTAATAACTCGTGTTGTGCCATATTTAAGAGAGTTCGCTATCAATGGGATATCACCTAATTTTAGGGCCATAGTTCTTTAAACAATCAAATAGGACAATATGAATATGAAATAGGGTATGTATGAATGAGAAGTAAACAGCATAAACACAGTTTAAAATCGTAATATTAATAAATTATGAACGAATCAGGGAAAAATGAGCCTACCTAACTCTGGGGCAGTCCTTATAATCCAACGTATTTCTTAGCCAGTCCAATGTAATCCAAAATCGAAAACGTCCAAAATCAGAAGAATCGTCAATGTAACATCAATCGTCATAAGACATAATCGTCATAATCGTCACGTCTTCAATCGTCATAAAGCATAATCGTCACGTCTTCAATCGTCATAAAGGCACGTCTTGCCTTTGTTAGCTTTCGTCGTTGATGATTGCTGGTGTCTAGGGTTCGATTAACGCATGCACAAAAGGTACGGTCGAGCCCCCAAAATGTGGGGAAAGGCAACGACTATAGTTGATAATACACATTTATTAGTATATACAACGATAGATTACATTAGGTTTACAATGATTGAGATAATATATGAGCGATCGAGCAACGGCTGCTGCGCTCGGCAGCTACTCCTCGTCTCCCCCGAAGGCGGGAAACACACCTGCTGACGTAATGCATACGTCACACAGTAGGGGATTAAGGAATATCATGACATAACATTTCCCACAATAGTATTTTCATTACAGAATAAGACCTTTTAAAAGTCACCAATTGTTGAAATCCCCTGGGATTTCAAAGGGGGCCAGGATGTTCATGTGAGTATTGCGAGCTTATAAAATAAGATCGTTTGGTTTTTATTTGATGGCTCATCACTCCGCTCCAACCGGAAGTGTGAGGTAATTAATTTGTAATTTATCGTTTTGGAATGTTTCTCTTTAATACTTGTTGCGTGTGGCAACTAAACTAGTGTTGAATAGAACTTCGTTCTTGTGACCACCGTGTGGAATGGCTCGCTATGTTGTAATAATTTTCGCATTATTAGAATAAGAGTAATTAAATAAAAGTGAAAAATATACAGCCCAATTGCTCTTGTGTTTAATTTTGTGTACCAGCCGCGTGAAACTGTGTTAAGTAAGCAACATATACATATATTTTTTTTTAAATATCAATGGTGCATTACATGCGTGTTCAAGGTGCATTACATACGTTAGCATGTATCATCGCCTTATACATTATTACACTTCATTTTTTTTAATTTGCCGAAGCGATGACTTATAATAACGTTTATCGTTTACCAACAACATATATTTTTTAATTATGAACGGTGTATCAATGGTGTTACATACGTACTAAGGGTACATTTTATTGCAGTTTAATTCAATTTGTTATTTATTTTTACCACTTATTTTTTTTATTATGGGTTTCTCGCCCCCCCCCCCCAAAGTGTACATTTAACGAAGAGCTACGGGAGGAATACCCGTTCATTGAAAAATTCTATAAGCGATTCCGATGTACGGTGCAATACATGTTTTTCAAAATTTTCAATGGTGGACGTAGAGATATTAAACTTCATATAAATAGCAATAAACATAAAATGTCAAACTTTGCTGCTGCATCTAGCTCGTCATTAAATAATTTCTTCAAACAGGAAAAAATGGGTGATAAGGAAGAAACATTAGCTGCAGTAGAAAGTATTTTGGCATACCATACTATTTGTCACAACCATAGCTTTAGGTCTATGGATTGTATGTCCAAGCTGCTTCAAATGGCATTTGAGCCTAAATTTATGTGTGAACGAACCAAGGCCGAAGCAGTAACACTAAATGTTTTCATGCTTGATGCTTTAAAAGCTTTGCACAATGTTTTAGGAAAATGTTCATTTGTTTCATTCTTAACTGATGCGTCCAATCACAAGGAAATAAAACTTTTTTCAATATTTGCTAAATTTATAGATTGGAGTTACAGAGTAAAACATTTAGAATTTAAGCCCTTACCTGATGAAACATCCGGTATTGTCAGCAATTACACTCCTCAAAAGTGAAATTGCAACACCAAAAAAGAATGCTCGTAGAGTCATGCAAGCTGCAGGATCGGGAGTTGTGAGATGGATATGCAAATGATTAAAAAAAACAGACACATAAAATCCTTATAAACCAATTTATTCAGTATCTAATGTGCCCACCTCGGGCAGCAATACAGGCCGCAATCCGGCGGGGCATGCCATCGATGAGTTCATTGATGGTTGCTGAGGTACCCTTTGCCAAGTCACATCCACTGCTGTACGCAGATCATCCGAGGTTTGCGGCCGTGGTACTCGGTTAATGTCACGTTCAATGACATCCCACAGGTGTTCGATGGGATTAAGATCTGGAGAGGCTGCCGGCCAGGGTAGGATGTCAGATCCGGTCAGACTGTAAGAGTACGCCGTGCGACATGCGGCTTCGTATTGTCTTGCTGGGATACCGTGTTGGATGCGCCCTGCAACTAGAGCAGAATAACAGACTCTACAACTTGCGTGACGTAGCTGTCCGCTGTCAGATTGTCGTTAATGTGTACTAGGGGCGTCTTGTAATCAAACATTATGCCACCCCAAACCATAACGCCCAGTGCAGGATCAGTACGACGCTCGGCGAAATGGGCTGTTTCGCAGCGTTCTCCGGGTCGCCGCTATATCCTCGACGGCCGTCATTCCTCCACATACAGAAACGAGATTCATCCGTGAAAAAAACCCGATGAGATTTGATGATCCACGCACTATGACGCTGATACCACACCAAGCGTCTAGTCATGTGTTCAGCAGTCAATGATAGTACCCCTGTGGCTGGTACTCGTGGACGTAAGTGTACTTCATGTAATTTGTTGAGTATAATTTGGGTGGACACAGATCCACCTGCTTTTGGAGACAACCGGCTTCGTATGTCACGTGACGTGGAGAAAGGGTCTCCAATAGTGAACCGCCGAATACGCTGGTCTGCGCACTCTGACGTGCACCTGTGCGCCCTACTTCCTCTTCGACGTGCACGTACACCTGCCTGAATCCATCTTGTGACACAACGTTGGATGGTATTCACGTTGTGCCCAACACCGAGTGGCTATTGTGCGCAGCGACAAACCAAGTTCATGGAGGTCGATAATACGATCATGTTCCTCGGTCGTTAACTCGGTCGCACTGGGGTCGCCGACGTCTCAGAGGCATTTCCTATGCTTCTTCTAAAGTCTCCAATGCTCCGTAAACCCTCAGATGTTGTTTTTGGGACCATGACCATAACTTATGCCTATTTGATAGGTCTACGGCCTCAGGGAGGCTTTTACCAATACATGGTTATCGTATCATGAAAAGAAATCCGAAGTGAGTTCGTATCCATAAAAATGGAAAGAATATGCACATCCTAGTGCAAATATAGCTCCAGTTTGAGCTATTGTAGTAGAAATAACCTGAAAAGTGTCGGGTCCTGTGCCGCCATCTGTTGTTGGAAGACTGAAGCTGTACGGGAGAAACGATTAAGGTTTAATTTTCTGCTTCGGTAAAATGAAGCGTTATCTTTGCTGCTTCGAGGTCTATTATCATTTTCTCTGTGCTGCTTTTTGCTTGTTTTATTTTTTGAGCTATTTGGGACATTGACTGAATAAAGTTGAAAACATTTGGGTTCTGAAAAATTTGGACTATCTCTGCGACTTCTTTTCCTGGATTAAGATTCTTTTTTTAACATAGTGCTGTAAGCTGTATTGCTGCTGTTTTCTGAATTTACTTTAGGAATAAATGAGCTGAGTGCTGGAAAATCTTCTTTACTTGGGATTGGGATTTTATTTTCTTGAATTTTAGGCGTTTCGAATCTTCGTTTGTAAACTGGGCAACCGCGGTAAGAACTTACATGTTTTCCTTTACAAAAATAGCAAATGGGAGATTGTTCTGGTTTGAGTTGGCATGTATTTGAACGGTTGTGGCCTGAGATTTGCAACACATTTGCTTTTTTAAAACAGTTATTTTGGGAGTGTCCGTAGGGTTGGCGTTTAAAACAGTGAACAGGTCTTCGAATTTTAGGTGCATATTTTTCTATCTTTACGTTGAAGTTAAAAATATTATTTAAGTTGTGGATAGCTTCGCCTTCAGGGGTTTCTAATTCGATAAAGTAAATTGGGAGTCTGATATGATAGTCGTCTTGTTTTTTGGTAAATTGCTTAAATTTTATAGCGGGGAATTTTCCTCGTTGTAAATCTTCTAAGATAGCTTGTTCTGAGAACGTTCGCGGCATAGCTTTTAAGGTAACTGACTGTTGATTGAGAGTTGATTTGATAGGTATGGGATTTTACTTGAGATTTTTTTCAGGAAGTTTACTGCGTTTTAATGGTCTTCGGCAGTATTTGTAATTAAGTGAACATTTTTGGTAATTATAAACATTTTTGGTAATCATAATTAAGTGAACATTCTGAATTTCATAAGTGGATTTTAAAATTTGGGTCTGCAAGGCTTCAGCCTATCACCATCTTGAGTTATGACTATGGGCTAGATCTTATTATTGGTCTTGGTATTATTTTCTGAGATGGTTTAAGTAGTTTTACTTTTTTAATTAGGAATTTCAAATCAATTTGTTTGTTCAATTTCGAGTTTTTTTTTATTTAGTTTAGATTGAAAGCTGCAAGTCGTTTTCAGCGTTTGCCATTCTGCGTTGCTCATTTCCTTTTCTAGGGTAGAAGTATCGTTAGGATTTTTAAGTGCTGCGTTTATTTGCCTAGCTAATTTAAGGTGTTCGAACATAACCTGACAATTTTCTTCACTTATGATAACTCCTGCTTTTTCTTGTTCCATTGTTCCTTTATGGCATTCTACGAACTTTTGCTGATTTTCAGTTAGAATTTCGTTTTTTATTGCTTCATTATCGTTGCTAATTTGGCCAACTATTAAGTTAGGGAAGATATCTTTACATTTATGCATTACACTCTGGAATTCTTGATTTTTAGGAGAATTAATTTTTTCTTTACGTATGCGCTTCACCTTATTTGGTTTTTCCTGCGAATTAGCGGTTTCCTTAAGAAAATCTTTTAGTCTAAGTTTATCGCTCTGCATCGAAGAAGTGGAATAATTTGATTCATGGTCCATTTCGTCATCGTAGTCACTATCATGCCTATTATGCCAGAACTTATCAGGCGGTATTTTGGCTGCCATTAGGAGAACGAGCAAAAAATACTTACAATGACAGAAGTGCGTCGTAACAAAACGCTTGTTTATGACAACTGACTGACTGACTGACTGATGATTATTTTGTCGGAATACCATATAAAAATACAATTTATCTGCCTCGATAAGCCTTATGACAAAGGGCACAATAGCATAAAACTATCCTAATAGATATACAACAATGAAGGAGCAAGAAGTCGACGAAGAGGAAAACCAGCATCGCAAGGGACAAAGACAATAAGAACAGCTACTCTGAATGCGGGGAAGGCGAGTGTGAGGATTCATAAGGTGTATCAAAGGGATAAATGTACTATGAAGGTGCAAATACAGTACACAGTTACCTAAAAGAATGAGAAAGTAACTTATGAGAAATCATGTGTGCCATATCAGGGGGGAGTTTGAGTCCGTGGTGATATTGGCTGCAAAAATATGCAACTTGTTCATGTGATCACGAACTGTGGCTTTCACAAAGAAATTCTTATTAAATCTTCTTAATTAATCGTCAATTAAGTCGAGCTTTAGGTCAATGTGTAAGGCCGAGTTACTAACATAGTAGTGTGCGTTGATAATAATTCTTAAAATTTTATTTTGCACAACTTGTAGTTTCCTAGTATCCTTACCAGAGGCAGAAGCCCAGGCGGGTGACGCGTAGGTGGTGAGGGGTCTAATTGCTGTGATGTAAAGAAGCCTTTTCTTCCCTAAATCTAAGTTGGAGTATTTTCCTAGCAGCGGTATAAAGCAGTTGACAAACCCGAACACTTTCTTTTTAATGTCGGTAATATGATCAGTTCATTTCAATCTTTCATTCAATATTACCCCCAGATACTTGGCTTTTCGTACCTGCGGCACCACCTCATTGAAAAGTTGGAGTTTCCTTCTAACTGGAGTATGTGAATGTTTTCGTCTAATCATAAGCAGCTGAGATTTACTAGCATTTATGGAGATGTGGCACCGAGTACACCAGCTTTCAATGTCCTGCATGAGATTCTGCAATTTCTTAAGCACATGTTTCGCGTTTGCGGACTTTACAGCCAGAGCTGTATCGTTCGCATAGCATCTAAGGAAATGATTTCTGTCGAGCTGGGCGTTGAGGAAGCTCGAGACAAAATAAATACAATGTTGGTCCTAAAATGGGCCCCTGGGGTACCCCGGCGTTAACATCCCGAATACTAGAGAAGTCTTGCCCCATCGAGACTGTAAATCTTCTGTTTGAAATGAAGGACATGATGAGCTGAATTAATTCACGTTCCATGTGTAGATTTATCAATTTATAAATCAACTCCTCATGCCAGACGCGGTCGAACGCTTTCGCCACGTCCAGCATGAGTAAGGCGACATTCTGCTTATTATGTAGCGCCTCACCACAGAATTCGATCAGACGCACTAGCTGCTTCGTTGTCGATAATCTTTTAGGAAACCCAAACTGTGTTTATGAGAAGGGAAAGTGGTTGACCTTTATAGCCCGCACATGCCTACCATGTGATACAATGCGTGCGAAACTTTTATCATTGCATATCCACCTGACAACTCTCGCTCCTGAAATTTGATTGATGCTACGTGCATTCTTTCTTTGTGTTGCAATCTCTTTTTTGAGGAGTGTATTTAACTACCTGTCTTGAAAAAAATAATTTAAAAGAAAACGTTATTGGTCTTTGTGCCGACACTACGAATTTTAACTGGGGGGAGCTTATAGACTTGGACAAAATAATGTTTTGTTAAAGTGAAACAAAATCTTAACTGTGGTTTAAGTGGAGTCGGATGTGCAGGGCATATTATCCATAACACTATAAGAACATCAGCTGATGTTTCGCTAGTTGATATAGAAATGATTATGTTTAAGATATACTTTAAATCTTATTCTGTTAGAGTAGAAACATTAAAAAATTTCTGTAACTTCGTAAAAACCAATTTTTCAATGATACTATCGTTTTCACAAACAAGATGGTTAGCATTATTTCCCATCATTTAAAGGGTACTCCAAATATTTTCACCACTGAAGGCTTATTTTCACTCTCAAGAAAAGTGTTCCAGCCTTATTTCAAAATTCTTCGAAAATCCACTGGCAGAAGCTTGGCTACATTTTATTAACACTCAGGGTTTAATATTTCATAAAGATATTACAACAATTGAAAATCAAACTGCGTCTGTATTTGATTTAATTGCTTCAACGGATGCTCTGAAAGCTTCAATAGAAAAACTTGAGGAGAACGGAGTCGTGTCACAATACGAAGTTATTGAATTTCGAGAAGCTTGTAGGGATTTATATTTATTTTAAATAACCAGTTAAATTCAATTTTAAGTTATTTTCCTATAAGCCTTCCTTCCCCTGATTGTCAGTGCCAGAATATTTAAATTTGGTAGCGCGCGTAAGGAAAGCAAATTCTAGCAGTGGGAGAAAACATTTAATTATCGACGCTCCAGTAGGCAAAGTTAGAGAGAGTCTGGGAAATCTCTGTGCGTGCTTATACGCAAGTTTCCGCTTAGCAGTTATTGCTGGTTAGACGTGGCTTTACAGCTATTAGCTTGCTGCCACTAGACTCATCTACACGCTGAAGGATACAGAATTGTATGAGCCCTGTAGTTAAACTCTACTACTTGTGAACATCTTGAATTCTTGAATTCTGATTCTACTGTTTCATTTACCGCCTAGGCAGAGGCGTAGTATATTAGTGTCAAGTTGACGCATTGTAACTAATTTAAAGAGTTTTAATAAAGGACAGTTTTAACCCTTCTTCAGTGCAATCACTATTTCTCAAGATTCTACACAACAGATAGACAGTAGAATCTCACATCTGGAGCCCGAATATCCTACTCGGATCCAATACCAATAATCGGGACGGACAATCATCCTTACAAGAGACAGAAGTCGTAGACCAGGTGGTGACAAAAACATTGGATGGATTTGGCTTTTTAACAGAAACGATGAGAGCAGCAATCAAGCCAGCAGTGGCGTTCGACGGGGTAAAATCTCCGTCACTTCATTCCTGGAACCGCTTGAGACGTACTTTCAGTTGTATCCGGTACGCGAAAGACAAAAAGTAGCTGTTGCCTCCAGTACCTTCCGAGGACAGGCGTAGTCTTGGTGGAAAGGAATTGAAAAATTCTTACTTGGGAAAGTCGGAGCTTCACCTACAATTTTGAAAATTTCAATGCGGCACTCCTAAAGTCCTTTCCGATCGTGAAAGATCGTGCGAAACTTGAAGCCGAACTGTACAGCTTTTATCAATGAAACGTTGAACACATTACCGAGTTTATTCTGCGTAAAGTCAAACTAGTGAATATGGTATATGGAAGGAAGCCCGATAACGAAGTATTGAAATTATATTTCCAAGATTATTACCCGAAGTACAAGATTTTGTGGAGCTGAGAAACCCACGAACGCTGCAAGAACTATTCGAGTTTGCCGTAAGTTTCAGAATCGGCGGATAGCCGAAAATTCGAGATTTCCTACCCAGGGTTACTATCAGCACTTCTCCCGACAGCCGGCCGCAGAAAGAAACAAATGCAATGGAGCAAAATGTTTTCTTACCAGGCCGTCAACAGGCAAGAATGAAAACGGTAAAGCCAAAGACCGCCAGCGCACCCAGCAAATATCAGGAAGAAAAACGAATTTAAACGAGTAGAGGAGCCTGAGAAATTGAGGGTTCAGACCCCCTGTACATCGCAAAATCCCTCTAAGTTGGATGTAAATACCGTGGTAGTCAAGAATTCCCAACTACCGGTAATCCAGATCCTTTTGAACGATGTACCCGTAGAAGCACTCGTGGACACCGACGCGGAAGGAAACTTTTTAAGCCAAAATTTTACTATAGAAATTAAGATTGCTTAAAAATTGTACGAAGTTTTGAAAGTTTTATTTTTTGTTGTTACAAATTTGCAAAACAAATGTAATTTTAGGTACAAAGTTCCTCAGGGCGGCGAACGTTACAATAAACTTTGCAAAAAATTCTATTTCTTGGATATGGTGGCAAAGCTGGTGGAAAAAGTAATGCTACAGACATCGATTTGCAACATCTAAAACAAGATGAAAGAGCGAAGCTGGAAGAACTCGTAAACAGGTTTAATATGTTATTTTCTGAGAAGCCAGGGAATACACAAATTGTTACCCATGCGATAGAACTGAAATCAAGCGAACCTTGTAAAGCAAAATCTTATCGATATGATGAGGAGAAAGAAGCAATAATAGAACAGCACAATAGAACAAATATTAAGGGATAAAATAATTATTCCCATCAATAGTGAATATTCTAGCCCAGTTGTGCTATGCAAAAAGAGAAATAACTTGCCCCTTTCGGATCCCAAACCTTATCGTTTTGCTATCCATTACGAAAACTTCATAGCATGATTAAATTCCCTATTTACCCTTTACCAGTAAAAGGAGAAATAATACGGAATATTAGGTTTACAAAATATATGACCACTCTTGAACTTACTTCAGACTACTTTTAAATAGCCATGAAACCAGAACATCTGAATAAAACAGCGTTTATTACAAAATCGGGCACTTACGCATTTTTACGCATGCCGTTTGGACTTCGCGGGGCCCCGTCAACTTTTCAACGCGCTATGAGCATAATTTTATGTCCCGTCCTAGGAAAATCCACTCTCATTTATCTCGAAGACATTATCATAACTAGTGACACTACTGAACAACACGTGGAAGATCTCCACGAAGTTTTTTCATTATTAAAAGAAGCAGATTTAACTATAAATGCCGCAAAATGTAAATTAGCAACTAAGGACTTGCGATATTTTTGATACAAAATCTCAGCTGGTATCGAATCTGAAGATTCTAAAATAAAAGCAATTAAAAATTATCCTCCGCCAAATACTGAGAAAAAACTTTCATCTTTTATTGGCTTGTGCTCATATTATCGTTAGCTGAATTGCCGAAGGATCCAGAATTCGGTAATATCTATGCTTATTTAAAGGATCCAGATAATTTTGAACATGCAGATCATACTGCAATTAGAAATATGGCCCGAAATTACGAGATCATAGATAATCTGTTGTTCTATACTAAATCAACAAATGAAAACCACGAACTGAAACCAGTCATCCCCGCCACACTACGGTTGAGTACTTTGCAGGAACTTCATGACAGCCCCACAGCCCGTCATGTAATGGTGAGGAAAACGGTGCCTAGAGTACGCGAGACGGTGTATTTTCCGCAACTACAAAAGATAGTAACAGCGTATGTCAGGTCATGTAAGTTATGTCAGTTAATTAAAGACGCTAATTATAGCCCGGCCGAATATCTAAACCGTATTCGCGCGACTTATGAGATCCTTGGAATAGACCTTGTTGGCCTTTTTCCCCAAAGCGAGTTAAATAAAAACCGATATCTTTTCATGATTGCAGACCATTTTTCTAAGTGGGTAGAAATAATTCCTTTAAAGCGAGCGTCAGCTAAAATAGTTGCAGATGCGTTCTCACATAAGTATATTTTAAAATACGGTGCACCGTTAAAAGTAATAAGCGATAATGGTAGACAATTTGTTAGTCAAATTTTTGAGAACCTGTGTAAAGGGCTTGACATACGGCATATGAAAATGGTCCCGTAAAGACCACAAGCAAACATCGCAGAAAGAGTTAATAAATCCATTGTTAAAATAATTAGAAGTTACGTTAAAAATTATCATAAACGCTGGGATGGCTGCGTTGATGAACTAGCCTATGCTTTAAGAACTGCGAAGCATGATACAACGAGTAAAACGCCCGCTGAATTATTTCTGGGTAGAAAGATGTTGTCACCTTTATACAAACTATTTTTTGTTTAAGAACGAGAACTAGAATTTAAATAGGCAAATATTCAAAAGCTGATTGATGAAGCTTTGAAAAATTCTGATGTAGCAAAAAAGCGGCAGAAACTCTACTATGACAGGAAACTCCGCGAATCAGGTTTTAAAGTGGGGGATAAGGTGTTGAAAGAAAATTCACTTTGACTAGTGCACTTGAAAACGTGGTATCAAAATTCGCCCATAAATTTGAAGGGCCTTATGTAGTGCAGCAGATCGTTGGGACTGTGATCTACTTAACAACAGAGTCGAGAGAAAGAATAAAGACTAGTCCGGATCAATTGAAAAAACAGTATGATCGTAAAGATTTCGATGTCTTACATGATTTCTTCCAGGCTTCCGAGTCAGAAGAGGCGGCTTCCCCAGGAGCAATTCTGACCCCACCACAACTTCTATCCCCCGCGAAAAAGCAAACAAATAAAGAAACTACAAGTTCTCAAACCAACAGAAGAATTCCGGAGAAAAGAATCCCTCAACGTGTGGAAGATCCAACGAAGAAAAAATTCAAGGGTGAAAGAAACGTCCCGGCTAGAAACAAGCATCGTCGTATTATGACAAGGTCTCGCAGTAGACAACCCCAAGATACTTCAAGGAGGTGGAGGACTGAAAGATTACTACAAACAAGACCACCCGTCAATAAAATGAAGGAGAGGCCTGCCGAAGTTGAAATCACAGAGCAAAGATCTAAACAACCTAGAGTTCACTGGCAAGCGCCCTCAAATACTGATGTGAAAAGAATCAGTTTGCCAAACAGTAAAAGGAAAAGACAAGACATGCTGCCAATGCATCCTAAAAGACCACTCATCACGGGTCAAAAAAGGAAAAGCCGATTTCCACTAGCAGACAGGAAGCAGAGACGGAAAGTCTCATTTATGAACCAGTTGGCTTGGATACAATTCTGCGACAAACGAATGGCCAAATACCAAGCTTCAAAAAACAGAGATAAGTGAATTTTTCTATAAATCTTTTCTGTTATGTAAAGTTGCATGAAAATGTTTCCAATACGAAGTTACATGATAAAAGCTATTGCCTCGATTGAGGATTAAAGTTATTTCAGCTTTATTTGGCGAAAGCACAAAGTATAGTGTGTTATAGAAATGTTATGTTAGTGTAAAGAATTGTTAATGAAAATTTATTTTAAGTTCGCACTTTTGGGGAAGAAAAGGATTTATTCAAGTAAAATTTTCATTTTATTCTCTATTGTCTTAAAAGTATTTGTTTGTAAAATGTTGAAATATCTGTTGTGTTAAAGTAAATGATACTTTTAATGAATGTTTAAAACTCAAAAGAGCATATATAATATGCATTTAATGCTAAAACTTCAAGTATCAATTGAAGAAAAGCTTTAAGAAAAGTTAATGTATTTAAAGTTTTATGTAGTCAATTCAGTTCTCTCAAAAGAAATTTTAGTTAAATGAAATCATGCGATTTTGAGCAAAAGCTTGCATGCGTTTAAGATGAGTGTTGAAAATATTTGGCATGCATGTGTTTTGCAAGGCTCTCCACGGATACTCTAGTTAATTTCATGTTTATTAGCTCATGAAGAACTTAGAAATGAATTTAGGGTGTGTTTAAGAAGGTTGTTATGTGCTAACAGTCGATGTGCGTTTAGGTGGAAATTTTGACTACTATAACATAGAACACTTGCGTTTTCACACTACACATTGTGTAAAGCCAAAAGGGGATTAAAGTTTAAAATTTAAGCATGAGTGCGAATTGAATAACTGTGGCATGAAAAACAGTAATGTTCGGAAAAGCTGAGAAAGCTACGTTAAATAAAGGCTATAAAAGACTATATTGTGATTTTTACATGTTATTTAGAATCATGTGTTCATAAGTGTTCCTTCCAGATGACTGGAAGGAGTTGATTGAACCCCAATTGAAAGATAACGAAGGATGTCCAGCAGAACTATGAAGATAAAATTTTCGTCTGTTATAATTTAAATTTTAGTATCTTGAATGTAAACGGGGCTTAGATCTTGATATTTGTAGAATTTATCAGTTTGTAACCGTTCTTTAAGGACCTTTATCCACGTCTGTTAATTTCGGGCATGGACAAATGTAGGGATTTATATTTATTTTAAATAACCAGTTAAATTTAATTTTAAGTTACTTTCCGATAAGCCTTCATTCCCCTAATTGTCAGAGCCAGAATATTTAAATTTGGTAGCTCGCGTAAGGAAAGCAAATTCTACCAGTAGGAGCAAAAGTTTAAATACAGACGTCCCAGTAGGCAAAGTTAGAAAGAGTCTGCGAAATCTCTGTGCGTGCTTACACGCAAGTTTCCGCTTAGCAGTTATTGCTGGTTAGACATGACTTTACAGCTATTAGCTTGCTGCCATTAGACTCGTCTACACGCTGTAGGATACAGAATTGTATGAGCCCTGTAGTTAAACTCTACTACTTGTGAACATCTTGAATTCTTGAGTTCTGATTCTACTGTTTCAGTTACCGCCTAGGCAGAGGCGTAATATATTAGTGTCAAGTTGACGCATTGTAACTAATTTAAAGAGTTTAATAAAGGGCAGTTTTAACCCTTCTTCAGTGCAATCACTATTTCTCAAGATTCTACACAACAGATAGACAGTAGAACTTTACAAGCTATTGTTTCATTTTATCAGACTGCTCTCACGTATTTGGAGAAATGGACAAAAAAATATTTCAGGAAATGGAAATGTACAGCTGGATCATTTTAAATGAAATCCCTTCTTGGAATCAAGTTGACACAGCCTTTCTGTTTATTAATAAAATGGAACCAAATTATTAGTTATTGGAAATTGAATGAATGAGAAATCATTCAATTTCAATTGAGTATATGAGAAATATGTTTACCTTAAACAATATACCACGGAAGAAAAAATATTGAAAGGGTCAAAAAATAAGGTGTGCCTAGTTCAGAGGTGGTTAGAAATAACTGCATATTTTAATAAGGACCAGATTCCTTGTTCAAATGCTTCTTGATGTTCTTATTACCGGAACAGGATAATGCATTCCAGAATATTTCCTTGGTCTTCTTGGCACTAATGCTGCAGTGGAGCAAGTATTTAGCATTAGGAACAATTTTTCGACTAGTGATAACTCACAACTTAAAGTGGACACTTTGAAGGGTATGTCCATCACCAAAACAAAGTTTTATGAAAATTTCATGGGCTTTTGTAAGAAGATCAAAAAAGCAGAAAACGTTCTAAGAAATATTCATGCTTCAGAGAAATATCAGGCTACTTTCATCAAAATAATTTAGAAAAGTTACAAATTTATTATTTGTTTAAAAATGAATATAGTGCGTTTTGATTTATAAAAAAATGTATATTACTCTTAAAAAATAAAAAAA
>KK118997.1:111496-126324 GCA_000611955.2 Stegodyphus mimosarum
TTTTACCCGCGGCTTCGCTTGCGTTGATCTCCTTAAATAAGTTTCAAAGACTATTGAAAAGAAAAGAAAATAATTTTATTTTTTTTCTTATTGCCTGACCAGGATAATCAGGATAAAATTTTAGTTACAATTAATTATTTTTTAAGTTAAAAATGCACTCCGCGTAAAATTTCCTTAAATACTGCCCTTCTTCGTTGAGATAAAAATAAATCCATATTGACGTCGCTAAGACGCTGTTCTGCATAAATTTAAAGTCCGATTTGGGTACATCAAACATTGCAATCTTATGCTTTTTTTTACTAAAAAATTTTAAAATAAAATATAATTTAAAAAACTGAAAAACATGCTTTATTAAGATATCTCACTACAAAAATAAATAATTTTCATTATCAAGATTTCAAAAAGTTTAAAGTATTAACAAAACGTTAAAAACATTAATTCTTTTTCAGAAGAGGATGCTTCTGTATACTATATTTCAGAATATTCATATTCTGTATACTATATTTCAGAAGAGGATGCTTCTGTATACTATATTATATTCTAGGATGCTTCTGTATACTATATTATATTCTAGGATGCTTCTGTATACTATATTATATGGTTTTACATTCGGCGCTAATACATTTAAATTCCTGGCTTTGGATACACGCGAACAGGCAACATATAGTTGACCATGGGAAAAGCATGACTTTTCCAAATGCATCCCTGCTACCTGCAATGTTTGCCCTTGAGCTTAGTTAATAGTAACAGCAAAACTAAGCATGATTGGAAACTGCAGTCCTTTAAAGTGAAATGGTAGGCCAGTGGGGATTATTGGGATTCGAAGTATGATAACACTTTCCCCTTTTCCTACACCTGTTGAAATATGGCACCGATTATATTCTGCTCTGATTGTGTGATCCGAAGCCTCGTTCCGTTACACAATCGAGGTGAATCTATATTTCGCATAAGCATAGCCGGTACATTTAGTTTCAATTGGAGGTTAAGTGAGGGTATACCTGATAGCCCTAGTGAATTTAAAACTGAGTGGGATATGAAGTGCTTTGTTCTGTATCCATGATTGTATCTATTGACAAATACTCTTTTATTTCTCCTTGCACTTCTTTCAGCATGTCATTGTAGATTTTGTTTACGATTTCATTTGTCGGCGCTAGAATTGCTCTTGCACATAACCAGTGATCACTATTTAAATTTTCTTGCAAGTGCGATAAACTTTAACAGTAAGCTCCACATCGTTTTCTACCAAATTACAAAATTCCTCTGAAAAAAAAATACAGCATTCAGCATCTGTTTCCAAACATCCATCGCCAATTTTCAATAGCGTCTCTGCGTAATTCCCTGAATATACATCATTATGAAGATGCACTCTTATATTTGTTTCAAGACTGAATTTTTCAACTTTCGCCCATAAACTAGATGATTTGAGACAGGCTTTGATTTCATCTGTTGGTGTACCTCTCTGGATTTCCGGCAGAGTTTGTCGAAAATTACCATCCAATAAAACTACCATTCCTCCCATAATATTTGTACTGTCTCGCAAATCCTGAAGAGTTCAGTTTAACGTTTCTATAGCTTTTTTGTGAGACATCATACTTTCATCCCACACTAAAAGCTTACATTGTCGTAACATCCTACTTCGAGAGCTATTTTTACTGAAATTGCAGATGGGCGAATCATCCTGCGCAAGATTTTAAAACGGAATGTGCAGTACCGCCGCCGTTCAATAGTATAGTTATTTATTATGTTATCAGAGAACTATTAAACTGGTTAAAATTGTTAATAGAGGTAATGAATGCTTTGCCAAAATATGTTTGCTAGGAAATTGGAATTGTATAAGAAAGGTATCTAAAAACGTGTTTCAAGTCAATAGTTTGAAACTTGATATCTAAATGCAAATATAAAATTATGCATGTTAAAATGTTTGTAATTAGGCACATAATAGGTCAGATTGAGTTCTTTAAATAGGATAAAGTATGCAAGGGTTGTCTGCCTAAGGGGAGATATGATGGAATTTCGAAGGAAAATTCGAATGCGTATTAAAAATAATGCATGTAATTTTCGTTCAATTTATATTTATATATATTTCCTATGCAAAACATTCTGACGTAAGCTAAATAATTATAAATTACTTCACTCGAAAAATGTAGTAAATGCACATACATTAAAGATTTGCACGTGCCGAAAATGAAAAATATTAAATATGTATGGGTATTTATGCATATCCTTGTAAAAAGCATGTATTTGCCTTTAACAAAATGCGTAAATATTTATTAAATTACTTATTAATGTCTCTGGAAATGAAAGATTTATTAATTCATAAACTCCTGTGAATGTTACTGTGAAGAAATCTAGTTATTAAATGTATTTATAATGATTATAAATATTATCTAAATATATTATAATTTTAACATTTAATTATAAACATAAACTGAAACTCTGTTGACAAATACATTTATAAAACTATTAAACAAAAATTGTTCATGCTGGAAAACAATCTGTTAAAAGGTGTAAAGCACAGTCTATAAGATGCATACTTAAGGAAAAGTAGAATTTTTAGAATGTGTATTGGTGAAATAAATGGCAAAAATAAAATTTGATAAGTATTAAAAGATTTATTTCCTTACATTTTATAATAACTCAGTTACAAATTTTAAATAATATTAAAAAACACGTTTTTTTATTCCTTTCAGAAATATTCACAGAAAGTTAAGAACATCGAAATCAGTAGCAATATTTAACGTATTTCACTATTAAAATAAAAGGTTATTTAATTTGAAACGAACCAAACACAGCATTAATTATAAAATGACTACGATTTTTGATTTAAAAAATACCTCAGAAACTAAAAATCATCTCGTATTTGAGAAAGCATTTCAGAAAGAAGCTGTGTAGTAGAAAAGAAATAATGAGTAATTTTAATATTAATAATTTACAATAAACTTTGATTTTAATTTACCGTTAACCGAATAAAATCGAATTACCTTAAAATTTCTTTCTAATGCAATTAGCGAAAACCTGTGAAAACATTATTTCATTCAAATTCAAACTGTTCTCTGAAAAGTATAGTATGTTCAAAATGTAATGTTTTTTTTTTTTTCAAATGTATTTTTTAACATATTTAGAATTCTGAAATATTGTAGAAAAGAAAATATATACATTTATACGTATATTTACGACGTAATTACAAAATGTTTACCCCCGATCGTATCAAAAACTACTGATCTTAATGGCAATTCATTGAATGTTTTGGTCTCCGAGAGGGGTGCTCCACTGCTTCAAGGCAGTTTATGGGAAAAACCAGTTTGGACCTCTCTTATATTTCCTACTTTCATACTAAATAACGATGTCTGGAGGGTGGCAAAGCAACGACAATCAGCGCAATATTTATTAATTTGCAGGACTAACTTCGAAGATTTAAATACAGAACTTTTTTCTCCCAGGAGTGCAAACGACGATTATGGTAGCAGTGTTACTGCACTGCCAATACAACTGCGTGTTTCAGTTCGAAGTGGTGAACTCTTTGCGTACCAAAGCACGAATATCGAAATATTCTCGACCATCTTTCAAACAACCAGCCCATCCATACATAAGTGCCTGCAATAACAGTATATTAACGCTATACACTACACAATTATTACACATTTCAAACAATTTTTCTCCAGGTTTACAAATAGAAATTAATAAGACTTCTATGCTCGATTTTTTGTACCTGCCATTTCTGAGACAAACATTTTACGAATGTGAATCAAAACCTCGAATGCTACCGTCGCGCCACTTGATAGGCGTATAGCCCAATGTACGTGCTTTGGCTACGCCCGTATGGGTTTGCGGCTAGTATTGCGATTTTTGGAATTACAATTCAATTCTCGTTATTTAATTGTCGTATCTCGTATATATAAAATTTTAAGAAAATCGGCTGGGCTGTCAAAAATTTACGAACTGAAGAGACGATTCCCGCTGTTCAGGATTTCATTCTAAATTTAAATTTAAGTTCTTGAATTTTATTTTCATTTAATTATTACAATTTTTTTTGGCTTCCCTTTTTTCAGTGTTATTTCTCATTTTATATATTTACTATGTTGTACTATAACTTATTTGTGTGAAATTAGACAAAGAAAATAAAAGATTTGACTTAAACAGAGGACTCAGTATCAAACGAACCTTTACTTTTCCTGAGCAGCGGCAAAAAGGCTTTCGTGAGCCGCATAGTTCCCAGAAAATTCACTTCGACTTGCTTTTGGCATTGATTCCACGTCTGCCATTCGAATTCGCCGTACACGCAGACACCGGCATTGTTAATAAGAGCCCACAATTCTGGAAAAAAAGAGGGGGAGTTCGTATTGTGAAATAAATAATCATACAAAGTTTACAAATAATTTGAACAGCAAATTTGTAAAGTTAATTTTATTTAATTCATTTGCTATTTTTACGTTAACTTTTCACCAGAATGTGAATGGCATACACATAACGCAGTAGGAAAGCTATTCCTTTCGAGAAACCGCCTACCAGTTACCGAGCTGAGGCTTGAACGAATATTTCTTGGTGCTCGGTAGTTTTTATGGTTAGAAGATATAAATTAATATTAACAGCAACTACAGGGGTGTAGCGAACTCTGAACTTGGGGGGAGGGGTGCCCTTATATTGAAACACATTTTATCCAAAAAGAGTCCCTTCCCTCCGAATTAATTGAATTTATGTCAAGGAGCATAAACTGTCTTCAAGTTCAAACTTTTGTAAAAAATTAAAAATGATTTAACTGTATATTTGTTTTTGCACTGATCGTATTAAAATATTAATTTCTTGTTAAAATTGTGTATCTTCATTCTAAAAGCCTTCGTCTTAGTATTTTAAGTGAAAGTTGCGCTATTGGCACAAGTAAATATGTGTTATAAATTTGCTAATATTCAAAATGCCGTTTGCTTTAATTACTTTAACAATATGTAAAAGAAAAATATTTAAATTAAAATACTGAAGGAAATTAGAAGAATATTTCAAAAATTATAAATTTATTATTTTTGTTCTTTATGCTATTCATTTCTGTTATTTCATCGTATATATGTTGTATTTCTCTTTAGAAATATCTAACAAACTTGCTACTTAGGACCGTAAGTAACTTGTAATAACTGTCTTAATTTAAAACTAGGATGCTATTTTTTCTTGACATGAAATTATAATATCAAATTTGTAGAATAAATTATTAAATTAATTAGTGGGCTTTTATCAAATTAATTAAATATTTTTTAATTAAACATTTTTAATTAAATAATTTTAACACACGGCTTTTAATAAATTATTAAATTAATTAGTCCCCCATCGACAGACAGCTGGTCTATTAGGTAAACGTTCATCAGTTTAATCAAGTCCTCTCGACGGATGCAAGTAAATTTAACAGCTAGTTTGGGGTTAAATCCCTTAAAAAGAAGTTGCAAAAATGCATTATGGTTCATGAAATTAATGTCTTTTTACATTTTTTGCAGCACATACATTGACATACATTCAAGTTCTAAACTATAAGGGATGAAATCTTGTTACTGTTTACAAGCAGACTTTGTAGCATGAACATTAAAACTCTTATGCAATTAATAGTTTCTTATACTGACAATACACAATGGAAAAATTTCCGTTACTTTTGACAGGTATGCATTGGAAAAGAACAATAAAACACAATATACAATTAACAGCTTTTGCAGTGATAATATGTTCAACGGGCATACAGTCAGTTTCTAAATTATAAACCATCACAAATGACAATTATATATTAAACTGTGAACATTAGCAATAGATGCATTACGCTTTATCTACCAAATGCTTTGACTATAAACATATTTACGATAACAAATAGACACAATAAATTTATAATGAAGAGTACCCTGTAAGTTTGTAGGAAAAACTAAGCAGAATTCAGTTAGCGGTGCTAAGCTTGCGTATTATTCTTCCAGTCTCCTTGAAATGAGAATTGCAATGGTGTGCTTTTCCTTGTTTTTATTGCAAAATGGTTGCTACAGGAGTTATTGGCCCATTCATGACTGTTCCTGACAGTAGGTTTCCGTGGGGGTTTTTTCTGATTATCTTCAAGCAGTCGGAGTGCTCGATGGTCACCGGCCTCTCAGCATACGCAAAAACCACTATCTCTAAAACCAAAAGGACTGAGATAGTTCATGCATGGTCCGTGTCCTGAGAAAAACTGTTTCAGTTCTGGTACTCCACTATTAAACTTCGTACTTATTTTTGGAAAGTATTTATGCACTCTACGTCCGGCGTTGACTTCGTTCCATTTATGTTGCCATTGTTCTATGAGTTGCATTTTCGCGGCTGCCTTCGTATGTGATCCCGGAAACTGTATGTGCATTACGTTACGTTAAGAGTTGTAGTTTCTCCTTTTGCAACTATATTGGCACTTTCGTTACCGGCAACTCCCACATGTGCGAGAACCTAATGGAGGTTTTGTCTAGCGTCTTTTGGAATAGAAAGCAGAATTTTCTGAATATTTATAATAATTTGTTTTTGTAGCGTGAGCCTTGGATAGTCTTCATATTCGAAACTAAGTCCATCCAAATTTCTGTGATATATATTAATTTGATAACTGCTGCTCTCAAGGCAACCAGCTCGGCTTGGAAAACTGAGTTTCTGGAATTCAATGTGCGTAGTTTCTGGAATTCAGTAGCTTAGAGTATCTACTGTCGATGCCGTGCTCACCTTTGGAGTATCAGGGTATACAATGTTTGGTGCTGGAGCAATAAGAAGCTTACATTTGACTTTGAGCTCAGCCACGAGACAAGGTCACAGTACAACAAGTGCGTGAAGTATTGCTCATTCATGTTCTACAATTAGATGAAAGGGATGACTCTCTCAAGCACATTCAGAGCGCTAATTGGGGATGTACGAAATCGGCGGAAGATGCTCTGTGCGGATTTTATATGAGTATCCCCATTTGGGCAGCGACGCGGGAGCCCCACATATAGCCCCATGCAAAGCCCCGCGTTCAATAACTGTAGAATACTAAATTTTAAGTCCTTACGAGAATAACTCCCCCCTCCACCCATTTAGTCGAGATAATTTTGATCAGCGCTTATGAAAGTTTATGTAGTCTCTCTTTTACTTTTGCCAAAAGAGCCTTTCATCTTTGATAAAATCTAAATATTTGAGGCTTCTGACGATTTTTATGTTTTAGCCTTCTATTTTCACGCAGGGCATACGTATCCGCTTTTTTTCAGTCACCTGTTTTTAACCTGCTTTGTGTTTTGTATGCGGAAATGACAAGTTTGCGTTCCTTCATCTAGTTGACAAATAGATTCACAGTATGTTGTACATGTTTTTTTGTATTGATTTATGTTGCGCCTTCTGCCTACTACAAGGAATTATCTGCACAGGCAAGTATCTCGAAAGATTTCTTTTCATTAAACAGTGCAAATTCTGAGTTCGATACTACATTTCATAAGACGACGTCAAAGAAGATCCTTAAGGACATCTTTTGTTAAATTTTTATGTATGTATATCCTCATTTATTGTGGCCTGGACGTGTCTATTACTGAGACAGCTAAGTATAAGATCAAAGAGTACTTTAAGGCATCCTGTATTCTGCAGTTGATTCAGTATAAGGCTCCCTATACATCGACAGAGACGATGAAAGTATGTAAATTTTCCTCTTTGTTACACGCAATCATACAATTTAACTTATTTAGAACATGCTTAATGGAAAAACAAGCTCTTACACCATACTCTTTCTCATTCATTTTAACACTGATTGAATGATCGAGTCTTTATAATACTACTCTTTCGAACACTTTGTTCAGAGCAGGAAGGTGGCAGATGGATCTACACGAGTTTGCCTCAAAGGAGTAACTTCAACTTCCTTAGGCTGCTATCACACATCCGTTTGTTTAAAAAGAACAACTGTTTGGAACAATTTTCTGCTTCGTCACAACAGTCAATCACCACAGATCCCTTTGGGATTAACATGTAAAGAAGAAACTGGTTCTTCATTACAAGCAAACTCATAGCATTCGAAGCTGGTAGCTGATTGGTTAAAAGCGAACAACTTACAATGTTTTTCGAAAGGAAGGAAAAAATCTCGCGTCTTTCTTTCAATAGTAAGGTCTAATAGTTTAACTTTATTTCTTCAATAGCCAGGAAGAAAAATTGTTCAACACAGTTGTTCGTGTGAAACAAATGCATGTGTGATATGGACTTTAGATGTTATTGGGAAATACGTGAATCGCCAGCCAGCTGAGAACTATGACATTAAGATTGCTGGGTGTACTATGGATAGCTTACATCATACTGTTGTCGATCTTATCTGGTCCTGGTGCTTTATTTGAGTTGAGGTCTTTGATTATGTTGTTAAATTAGCAGTGGTGCAAGCAGTGGCTCTGATCTGCGAGGCATGCCTTAAAGTAAATTACTAGGCTGCTTCTAATTTCCTCCTGTGCTTGAGTGTTCATGCTCGGACTGTAATGGTTAAAGGTGTTGTTAAAAACATGCGATACAACCTGTTTGCTAGATCCAGCTGCTTCGTAGATAGCTGCATTCAAGCTAGATGAGAGATACATCTTATGCTCTCCCTTGAAAACTACATCAAATTTTGTATTTACTTCAGTGTCTTCTTTTGCCAGGATACTCATTTTTCTCTGTTAACTGCTTTTTATAAAACCACATTTAAATGTGGTTTGTTAAAATTATTTAAAAGTATGAACGATAACTTTTTTTTCTTCTCGTCTGCAACGAAAAAAAGATAAGCAAAATAAGTTGCTATAAAGTTAAGAAGTTCGCCAAATAAATTATTCTTGGCGCTTTCGCTCCAGAGGAAGATGGAAGTATGCAAATATGTTAAGTAACAGCCAACCGGGCTTTTATGTCAAGAAACATGCAAAAAAGTATATAAAATATGCAAGAAATATGCAGTCTTATAAGAAGCCAGCTTTATGAAGGGTTACAGAAGTTTATTGTAAGTGCTGATAGAAGGTCTTTAAAACTTTCGTACAATTTGTTTTCAAGACATACGTGTTTCTATAACTTCCAGAAGACGCATGGAAGATTCTGAGCGCTGGCGTGCTGTGGGGCGCATTGAAGCAGGACAGTCGATCACAGATGTTGCTCTTTTCTTCGGCGTTCATCAGACTGTAATTTCACGTTTATGGAAACAATTCCAAACAACACAGACAGTTGTCCGAAGGCCTGTAGCCGGTCGCCCAAGGGTTACAACCCTCGGTAAGATCGATATATTACTATTGTAGCCAAGCGGAATCGCAGAGCGACCTCCACACGTGTGACATCTATGGTTACAGCGTCCATTAGTAAGGCGATATCTGCAGCTACTGTACGCCGAAGATTACATATGAGTGGACTGTATACTCCGTTACCCCGATTTTGTGTTCCTCTACCCGTCCAATCAAGAGGGGCACGATTACAGTGGTGCCGGGAACATGACAATTGGAATGTGTCTGACTGGGGCAATGTCATGTTTACTGATGAGTCAAGATTTGCTCTGGAGTCAGATGACAAGTCTGTAAGGATATTGCGTGAACATCGAACACGCAATCAGTCTCAAAACATCACCGAACATCACGCATTCCGAGGCGGAAGCATTATGGTGTGGGCAGGGATTTTATTAGGATACCGCACCGATTTATTAGGATACATGCACATCTTCAAAGGGGGTTCTTTGACGGCTGTCCGGTATCGAGATGAAGTCCTAGAACCCATTGTGAGATTGTACGCTGCAGCAGTTGGCCCTACTTTTGTTTTAATGGACGATGACGCACGTCCCCATAGAGCTGACATCTTCGATGACTACCTGGAGAGCGAAGGGATTGCGCGTATGGCGTGGCCAGCATATTCGCCCGATCTTAATCCCATTGAAAATCTTTGGGATGCTCTCGGCCGTGCTGTATCTTCACGTTTCCCACCTCCAACCACTCTAAGCTGGAAACTGCTCTACAAGAAGAATGACGATTGCTTAATTCTGCCGTGGTTGACCACCTAATCGAAAGCATGGTCACAAGGTATAAACTTTGTATACAGATGAGGGGGGATCACACACCCTATTAATGTCCTTTTTTTCATTTTATGCTGTCTATTTTCAATTTATACATAATTCTGTTTATGTCTCCAGTATATCATTATCTGATAACTTACAAAAAATTAATATTGTTTTCATTTCTGTATATAATTATTGATTTTGTTTTATGCATAAATATATATGTTACTTTGCTGCCGAATTTTGTGTCAATCAAAGCAGTATTTGTTGATTTTTTTGCATTTTACATCTTCGTGCTTAACTTTTGGAAGTGAGTGTATATATACAAATCTAATATATATCCTAAGTCGCGTATTCTAGACATGAAAAACGCAATTTGAGTTTCGGCAAGCCACATTTGTGTTATTATCACTTTTAAGAAATCTGCCAAATTTCAAAACGCGCAAATATATAAATTCATGAATATCTTAGGAAATTTTGAATAAAAACTCTAATTTTTTGCAGGTATGCTTAGAAATACATCTACTTTGATTTTGACTACTACTGATATTGAAAAATTTATAGATTATAATTCAAAATTTTTTTCGAAAAATTTATAAAAATTATTTAAAAATACAAATTTTAAAAATAAATCATAAAAATAGACGTATTTTATTTGGAATGAACCTAAATTTCGAAATGTGAAAGGAGGAATTGAATAAGTTTAATAAAGAAAAAATATATTAATAAATATATATCAAATCCAATTAACACCGAGGAGCTAAAATTTTGACAGCTATATTTTTAAAAACTCCCCGTGCGATTTTTACAAAATTTGGTATTTTGTCATGATTTGAGAGGTAGAATCGAAATATGGAAAAAATTGGCACGTCAGTTCAGAAAAAGTCCGATTTTGTGACAAAGTATCTATATTAGAACAACGCTATATATAAGTATAATACATAATCAAAGTCGCGATTTCGAGACATGAAAAACGCAATTTGAATTTTGTCAATCAGCCCAGTGGAACGGGAGATATAGAACTGTCCCCCCTTTTTTTTTCGCAGTGTTCTTCGCAGTCTTGTTAGCTTGTGCACGATATACTAAATATTTATTGTGTATATATATATATTAAAAAAAATCTGAAATTTTCCAGATTTTGTATTACCCCCAAAGGCGCTTTTTTAACGTTTTGTGTGTTACGTTTATTTATTAAATATTATGTTCTTTGCATTTAAACCATAAAATTCAATTCAACAGCAAGATCGCAAAATAATTTAAAAAGAGCATACCTTTAGAATTTCCGATACGCAGTCTCGCCGGCTGGAGATAATTTTTTCCCCTTTACAGGGTTGCCATTGCTCGCTTTGAAATCGTTGAGTTTCTTAATCAAAAATTCATAAATGTTTTACAAACTATGAAATAGATAATAAAGCAAATTCCAAATTTGGGTATCCAGATGCTCATATTCGGGTGGAGAAGTAAGTTATTCAAAATTGGATGGCTCTAGGTACCGTTGTTTTATCACAATGCGAGACACATACAAACATTTATGCAGATTCTTCATTATTTAATTTCTTTAAATAGAATACAGGGCGCTAATATTTGGTGGCAATAATTTGAGAAGTGAAACGCCACAAAATGCCAAAACGAAATTAGTAACCCTACTGGGCTAACGCCCTTTGGGCTTTAAAAAAAGAAAAGAAACTAAAGATAGATTGAATCCTGAGTTACTTCATATTTGAATCCGAAACCTGAAGTATTTTTGAATTCTTTGAATATCAAACAAATTGAATCGTTCAAATAAGAAGAAGAAATAAAAGAAAGAAAAAAGTTGCATAATTTTCAAAATGTTTAATTCGAGCAAAAGTTGAAATTTGCTTTAAATAAGAAAATAAATTTAAGAATGTATTTTGAAAAAATACACTTATATTTATTAAAAGTCTGCAATCCAGATTTAGTTACTAAAGTGCATGTTTAAAGTCATGAATCTTTAGGTTCATTTATTCAACCCAATTTATTAAATATATATGAGCAGCATCTCAGAATTCAATTTAACAGTTCAAAATTCAGCAACCATGAATAAACTGTGCAAATGGTAGGCAAATGAAGTCATGTTTACATCGTAGCATTTATGTGCCATGCTGTAAGCTTTTAGAAGCATACAAGACCTGCTGGTATCTATATCCAGATTTATCCAAACGATTCCAGAGATAACTTCAAGAGTTTTCTATAAAGCGCAGCGCTCTGGCAGATTTCCTTGAATGCCATATTGAAACTGTTGAAACCACCGCCGTCACAAGACGATTTTAATGATTTAGATGTCACTGAAACAGCAATAATCTATTCGAAGTTTTTTTGAACTGAACGTTTCTACTAAGCACTAATCATTCCAACTGGTTTTCGAATTTAAAACATTCAGAAATTTCTTAGTTTAGAAATCAAAAATTCAAACGATTGAAAAGCACTCTTGAAATTTCAAATCTTTTTGAAGATTCGTGAGATCTGAAAGTTCAAGTATCCAATCCTTAAAAGAAATAAAATGTGATTGATAATCCTGTTTGCATCTAAAGAATCAAATCAGTTATTTAGGGCTAGTTTATATTGTTGCGTTTATACGGGTTCGTAGATTTGAGAGTATCCGATGAAAACACGATGCAGAACAATAAAAAGCACAATTTATTTACAAGAATCACTATTTACAGCACAGTTCCAAAATTACCTTTAAAAGCGTCGAAAATCTACAATAAATACGCTGAAACAATCAGCAACACAGCTTCAGACTGTAACTGTAAAGGTAGCTTCACGGCAACACTAAACTTATAATAAACACCGTGGAACAATCACCAATACACTGTCAAGCTATACTGTAAAGATAGCTTCACGGCAAAGCACTATCTCGATCGCTTTCCGTTCACAAAACTCTCGCGTAGCTTAGCACTCACAGTAAACAGCTATTCTCACAATTAATCACAATTAATCACACACTTCACACTCTTCGCAACAACTGCTCTCAGAAACGCAAGGGTTTATATAGTTTTTCTTTAGGTTCCACACGTTTCGAGAAATATCTCGACAGGAAGTTATTCTAGAAGCTTCCCGATTGGACCATGGAATATCGCCGATTTGGTCGCCAAATGGGCGATAAAGTCGCCAATCTGGCAACCCTACCATACACTATTTTATGGCAACCCTAGTGCTATGCCGGAAAGCTTACATACAGGCGCAACCGCCGAATTTTTCGTAACAATATCTTGGTGTGTCGTTTAACTATGTAGAGACATTAGGTTATTGACTTCGAAGCAGGTGACATGAAAAATGAGTAATGCCCTCGCCAGGACTCGAATCTCGGACCGAGTGTGCTGGTCATTACACCACGAAGGCATGCTAAGAAGGCTGGATAAATGCCTTATAACTATGCAGGGAAAATAAATTTTTATGGTGTGGATAATCTTGAAAATGTTAAGAAGTTATTTTAAAAGAATTTGTTTTTTCGAATGACATATGTACGTGCCAGTTTCCCTCAAAGTCCTCCACAAAGTGTACCTCTCCTTAAGCAGATGGTCTTCGTGTGTTTGGCCATATTTAAATAAACAAAAAATCAAACAAACAGATCTTTTTCGAATAGCAATTTCTACGTAGAGCATACTGCTCCATTTCACATTGTTTATTGTTTCCAGAAAACTTTGTATGAATTAGAAAATTTAAAGAAAATTACTGGATTTATTTTTCAAATTAATGCTTTATTCCTCACTCAGATGAAAAAGCTTATCTTTTTTTTTTTTTTTTTGCATTCGAAAGACCACTACGATTGACTGCTCCGGTTTTAGTGCACGATATACAAAACCAGTCAGTAATTTAAATATCTGAATGGAAGAAAGAAGAAATGCTCGGTTTCTATTTGAAAGACGGAACTATTCTATTTGAAATTTTATCTTACAATCTTAGGTATAAACATTCCTGAGCAGAAGAAATTTAGAAGTTCTTATTTTTATATAACTATACTAATTATAATTAAAAAAAGAGAGAGAGAAGAAGAAGAAGAAAGTAAAAAAAAGAAAAAAAAAAAAGGAAAACGCGGAATCACATTAATTTAGTTCAACAATTTCTTTTTAAGAATATGTGTTTCCTAATTTTTTTTAACATGTAAATACGAAACTGTGGCTTGTAGAAAAAATTTAGTTGCTGCTCTTCAAATTTTCTAAATCCTATATGCGGCTCTTACTATTATAAAATTTGGCCAGCCATGATATATAAGTTTGGTACTGCAGATTGCAATAAAAAAGGAAGGTGAACGACTAGACATTATAGCAGTCCCAAATAAAAAATTTCAGTGCCGCACGAATTATCATTTTTGAGCTATGCGAGATACGTGCATACATATATACGTACGTAGAGACGTTACGAAAAAAAATCTCTTTCGAATTCATTTTACAATCAATTTTGCAAAAAAGAGTTTTTAATTTGTCCACACGTACGTACAGATCTCACAAAAAGTAGAAAAAAAAGTAAAAATGGATTCGGGAACGGCCAAATTAGATATTTCGTTGAAATATGATATCTGAAATTTTTCGTGATTACAATATTTACTTTACTTCGTACGAAGAAATAAAAAATAGATAAATAATAAAATTTTGCTGCTTGTTTCCAGAAGCTCGCGTACCACAATTTAAGAACAACGGCTCTAGAATCAGAAGATTTTATCGTCGTTTACACGAGAAACCGATGAGTGACGCTCACTGCCGTACCGAAGGGCCCGGATCCAAATCTCGGGGAAGGCATGAATGTTTGTACATGTAAAGTGTCTGTGTGGCATAGGGGCACTCAAAATATGACAAGGGGCCGAAACTCCTCTTGAGAGGTTGATAGTAGG
>KK118997.1:126381-143336 GCA_000611955.2 Stegodyphus mimosarum
GATTCTCGGACCTATCCCCGGGCTGCTCAGACTGGAAAATCGGGGCTTGAACTAATAAGGGCAGACAAATGAGATTAGTAACAACGAAGATCTTACCTTTTCCCTTTTCTTGCAAATGTCTTTGGACATCCTCTATTGCCTGGGACACACTTCTCTCATCCGTGATATCCAAGGGCACCACGTGAACGGACGCGGGCAGTGAGAGACGACTCGAGTCGGGTTGCAAGCAGCCGGCAAACACCGTGCATCCGATGCTGTCTAGGTCTAAGGCTACTTCGTGTCCAATGCCTGTATCGCACCCGCTGACGAAGACGCACACACCAGAAGGGTTCATTCTATTTTTCCTGACCCGGAAGACCACAAACAGGAAAACTCCTGCGAGGAGGAACAGTAACCATATCATCTCAAAATTTGTACAACAAATGTTGTTTTCGGCGTCGCTTCCTAATGTTATGCAACTGAGTGAATGAAAGAACAGGTTCTGCGTGACTTCGTTCCTTCTGACTGCCCCTTTTCTCTGCCCCTTCGATAAAACCTGTCAAAAAGATGTATGCGACGTTGAACTTCTTGCTACCGATATCACCGACGTTCTAAAGCACTGAGCACTATCAGCGAATGGTTTTCAAATTCCAGGAACCTTGATCCACGTATTAAAACACCGTGAGAGCGACAAACGGGGAGACCAGCGGATCGTACCAATATTACAGCGGGGAGATGCACATCTACATTAAAAAAAACTAATCGTGCCGAAAACTGGATTTTATACCCCCCAACTTCCCCTCCCCCATAAAAACTGTGAATACTTTTTTTTAATTTTTATTTGAAGTTATTTTTACATGTACCTCAAAAGCAAACCTGTTGAGGTTTTAAACACATGAATGTCACGTCTGTGATAAACACATTCTCACGAATATATTTTATAGAATTCTATAAAAAAAATTCAGTGTTAAACTTCTTTAGCATTCATGAGAATTGCGGCCCAGTTTTCTATAAATTAAGTCAGAGATCTTCTAAAGAATTTTAATTTAGAAATGAAATTTTATTGCGGAAATTACTAAATTTTAAATATTAGAATCCTTGAGAAGGGAGGCCCAGTTTCTATAAACTTGGTCACAGATCTTCGAAAGAATTTTATTTTAAAATTATTAAATTTAGAATCTTTAGAACCCTTCAAAATTAAGGCCAAACTAGGTCAGAGAGCTTCTAAAGAATTATATATAATTTTAAGTATCGTTTCTGTAGAGTTATGTACAGAGATTCTGTAAAGATATCTGTATGTTATCGGGAATGTATCTGTGTATGTTATCGGGAATGAATTAAAAGCAGGTATTTTATAGAATGCCGAAAACTGGCCGGCAGTGCATGAAACGGTTAACATTTCACACGTTTCCTAGGCATTCTATAGACTGCCAAATGACAAACCGGCAAAGTATGAAATACATCTCCGATTCGTTTCGAATATCCATACATGTAATACGTTCATACATAATCCTTACATTTAATACATTCATTCCATAATTCCATACATTTCATATATTTTCATATTGTTTTCTTTAATTAACTAGACATAAATTTTGTTTTGTAAAACTTTCATATTTCTTTACATATTTTGATTAAAAGTTTTTTAATGCCAGTCTCACTACTTTTCCAAAATAACATTGTATTTTGAGGAATGTACACTGCGGAATAAAAAAAAAAAAATACAGATATGTCCCGTTGTACTGGGCCGATTGACGAAATTCAAATTGCCTTTTTCATGTCTCCAAAGCGCGACTTAGGATATATATTAGATTTGTATATATCATTGTTCTAACATAGGTATTTTGACCCAAAATGGGTTTTTTTCTAAAATAACATACCAATTTTTTTCCATATTTCGATTCTACGACTCATATTATGCCTAAATATTAAATTTTGTAAAATTTAGTGCGAAATTTACGGAGAAATTCAAAACTTGGCGAATTTGTTTTTCAGTTTGTGCCAAGAATAATTCACTTGGCGAACTTCTTAATACATGGCAACCAATTTTCCTATCCCTTCCATTGTGCAGAAGGGGAAAAAAAGTTTCATCTTTCCTATTTGTTTACACTGTGCATGAGTGGAAAAAAAAGTCATATAGTTCATTTCAAATAATTTTAGCAAATTGCGTAAACCGCGTTAGATGTTATTATCACTATCAACAAATATGCCAAATTTCAAAACGCGCCAACATACAAATTCAAGTATATCTTCGAAAATTTTGAATAAAAAGCTCAATTTTTCTTCAGCTATGCTTAGAAATACATCTACTTTAAGCTGATGGTAAAACTTTTATATGTTATAATTCAAAAATTTTTTCCAAAATTTATAAAAATTATTTAAAAATAAAAATTTAAAAAAAATCTGAAATGCTTCAGATTTTAAATTACGTCCAAAGGGGCGTTTTACTAACATTTTGCGTGTTACTTTATTTATTAAATATCATGTTCTTCTGACTTGAACCATAAAATTCAGTTAAAGAACAATATCGCAAAATAATTTTAAACTCAGCATATCTTTAGAACTTCCAATACAATCTCACGCGTTGGAGATAAAAATGTTTTTTCTGTACAGCGCTGCCATTGCTCGCTTTGAAATCCTTCAGTTTGTTAATCAAAAATTCGTTAACGTTTTACAAAATATGAAATCGATAATAAAAAAATTTCCAAATTTGGTTTCCGAATGCCCATATTCGTAGTAGGATTACGCCATTCAAAATTTTTTGGCTCTAAGTACCGTCGTTTTATCACAATGCGAGAAACATACATACATTTGTGGAGATTCTTCATTATTTAATTTCTTCAAATATAATAAAGGGCGATTATATTTTGTGGCAACAATTTGAAAAGTGAAACGGACATTCAGAGTGTTTCAACGCAAAATCGCATCTCCCCTCTTCTTGCTTTAGCAAGATTGCTACAAACGCAAAATCGCAAAACGAAAACAATAGTTCTTCAGGGACAAAGCCCCTTTGGACTAATAAATCTTAAAAAATGGGCGAATTTTATTTGGAATGAACCTAAATTTCGAACTGTAAAAGAAGGAATCAAGTAAGTGTAATAAAAAAAGAGATATTAATTAATACATACCAAATCGAATTAACATTGAGGAGCTAAAATTTTGAGAGCTATTTTTTAAAAAACTACTGCGATTTTTACAAAACTTGGCAGTTTGGCATAATTTGAATCGTGGAATCGAAATATGGAAAAAAATGGGCATGTCATTTCAGAAAAAGTCCGATTTTGTGTCAAAATACCTATATTAGAACAATGCTATATATAAATCTAATACATATCCTAAGTCGCGCTTTCGAGACATGGAAAACGCAATTTGAATTTCGTCAATTGGCCTAGTAGAACGGGAGATGTAGAACTGTCCTTTTTTTTCCCTCTCAGTGTACTTCTTTCAAACAATAGCCTTATTCTGACCTTTTTTCATACTTTGTCTATGCAGTATTTGTCATTATATACAATGCTACGGAAAGTATATAATAATTCTTATATTTCATGCTTCGCCTAAAAATGCCAGACATTTATAAAATGCCTGTGTATAGAATGCCGCCGTTTCATGCATTGCCATTAGTATATACATATATATTCTACAGAAATTTCCGCAATAAAAAATTTTAATCCTTTCCAATAGACCCACATATAAAATCTTAAATAATTTATACAGAACAACTAACAGAATTCTACTGAAAATATCAGATCCAATTTATAGAAAATTAGGCTATAAATCTAAAGAATTCTATTCCAGTTTCCTTGCTTTAATTTCCTTTCAAACTCCTAGAGAACCTTTTAAGTGTTTAAAAGCACCGCAAAATCAACAAAATTTTCTTTTGTGGTAAAAAGATTGGATGAAATTTTCATTTCAGAATAAAACTTTTAACCTTGTATAACTTTTAGATGACCTGCGATGTAAAGGAGGGGAATAAAAATTTTCAAAACAAGTGCGTTTTTTTCTAATAAAAAAATTCAATATCGCCTTGATTTAAAAATATTTAAATACAAATATAAGGTATTTCTCCCGCCTTCTTAGCCTTCCTTCGTGGTGTAATGGCCAGCACACTCCGCGCGTATTCGAGAGATTCGTGGTTCGAGTCCCGTCGAGGGCACTGCTCAGTTTTCATATCTCCTGCTTTCAAAAAATACCTAATGACTCTACAGTGGCACCCGAACTAAAAAAGTGATGAATGATGATTCTGCACCACCAGGATTTGGCGATTGGGTTCCCTAATAACTAGTGGCCCTTTAAAAGGGGGAGTATATAAGATATTTCTACAGCCTTTTTAGAATGCCTTTGCGGTGTAATGGAGAGCACAGTCGGCGCATATTCGAGAGGTCCGTGTTTCGAGTCCCGGCGAGGGCATTGCTCATTTCTTCGATTTCCTTCCTTCCTCCCCCCCCAAAAAAAAACAATGACTGTATACAAATAAATGCATTAGTCTATTTAAACATTTAAAAATATAATAATAAATAATAGTTAAATTTAATTAAAATTAATAAGCCACTTCTCTTCTCAGGCTTATATATACAATAATTAAAGCGCTAATTTCAGGAATTAAAATTTTATGATTGACAGAATAAATTTCGTTTTTGATTAATTTTATGATTTAAACTGATTTTTTGTTTTTACAAGATTTAATTTCTGTATTATATAAGCAATACTGTTCAAAAAATTGGTCAAAATGTTATATAAATTTAGAACTTAAAAAACGTTAAGCCTAGAGTAAAAAGCTATAATAGCAAAAATATCTATGCAAAAATGATTCTACATTTATAAATAAAAAGCATTTGTTTTTATTCTTCTGTATCCCATATAATACACAGAAACTAAAAATTTGCTTTGATTGCAGTTTAAAAACTTTGCAGATTTTTATAGAATACCATTTTCTAAAAGATAATGTTAAATTTCGATATGATTTTGCAAAGCAATATTTAATTAATATAGAATTCAGTTCTGTAGCAAATTTCTGCAAAACAGTACAGTTTCAGTACAGTTTAAATTTATCATTTTCAAAATTTCTTGACAACATTCTGCAACAAATGTTATTCTATATCAAGGATGTCATAGAAACGGGTTTATAACGCCTTTTAAAAAAGTCGATTATAAAGTTTCTAATTTGTATTTGTATTCAAAATGATGCTTCAAAAAAGGTTGTGACAAAATTCTGCAATAAAATATACATTGCATCATTATTTCATTTTTAACTGTATTCAAATGATACTATACGTTTTTAATATTCTTATATTCTTCTGCTTACACCATTTTATTTCGAAGAAAATGAAACAAAATTGCTGGAATGGAAATTCTTTTTGAACAGGCTTTAATTTCATTCAACAGCAGAGATTTAATTTTATATGTTAAAAATAGCAGATATATAGGATGTAGCATATTGGATGGGATAAAAAGAAAACATGCCTGTGAACGCTGTAATTATTTTATTTTGATAAATCAAATTTACAGTGAAACTATAGTTATCGAAATTTCTACAGATGTTCTACGTGTGCCCTCTGGTGTCACGGCGAATATGTATTCGGTATTCCAGTTCCTGCCACTCTTGTGATAGAGGTGGTGCCACTCTGTTAATGATTCGAGCACTCCAGTTGCTGTAAGTTCGGGGGTAATGGAGGCACGAACACTTTGTTTTTAACAAACCCCACAGTAAAAAAAATCACAAGTGGTTACTTCGGGCGATCTCGATAGCCATCAAAGCAAAGGCATATCGTTTGACCCAGCATGACCACTCCAGAGATGGAGTAAAATATCATACAGATACTGGCGTACGTTTTTATGCCAGTGTGGTGGACCACCGTCTTGCAGCAGAATGAAGTTGGGAACCGCTTCCTTCAACTCAGGAAAGAACCACTCGGGTAGCATCTCTTGTAAATATACCCGTTAATCGATTTTTCTACGAAGAATAAAGAACAAAAGACACAACTTTTAGAAGTGGCTCAGAAAACGTTCGCCTTTGGAGAATCACGTTCGTGTTCCATTACGCCATGTGTACCCCAAAACTGTAAACTATGGCGATTAACTTTGCCAGAAACGTGAAAAGTGGCTCCTTCCATAAACACGAGTCTATTTGCGAAACCATCTACCTTCAGTTTATCTTGAAATTTCTTATAGAAAGTTTTACGCAGCGGTTTGTCAGAAGGTCAGATGCTTGCACTCTCTGAAATGTGTTTAGCCGGAATTTTTAGCCGGCATGTCCGTAACCCACGCCACACAGTTACATGAGGCACATCGAGTTCAGAACTCGCACGCTGCGTTGATTTTGTGGGACATGGTAAAAATTCACGAACTTTTCAACCAATTCGGTTTCGGCTACTGTACGTCCTGAGCTGGTTTTCTTACACAAGCAGCCCATGTCCTGAAACTGCTTCACCCACCGTTTGACGTTGTGACGATGCGGTAATTCTTTACCAAATTTCGTGCGACCGTGTCTTTGAAAGACGATAAACGATGATGTTTAAGCGTATTCGGAAATACAGGATGCTTTTTCCTGCAGGGATGACGCCATTTTGATTAACAGTGTCTCTAGAGGCGATTCGTTACCTGAATATTTGTTTGCTTTTACCAGATAAAACGCGTATAATTGTAATTTCAGAATTAAGTTGTTTCGGCTAATAAATCATTTACAGAATTTGTGTTATGCTATTATTTTTGCCCCAATCAATGTGAAATACGCTGCATTATTTTATTTGAGAACAGAAAACAGAAATTAATTGCCCAATTTTTATGCTACTACTACTAATTATTAAGATAATAATAATAGTAATAGCATTAGTAGTAGTAGCATAAACATAACCTTTAACTGCCCTATTATGATTTATAAGAAAATTAATAAAAATCATCTGCGTTTGCTAAAATTTATTTAATATTTTTCATTATTACGAGATTCGTCCTTTTGTTAAAAATATAAATATAATTCATTATTATGAAATTCACTGTCTTAACAATATGATTGATAGCTACTGTGGCATTATGTTTGAGCTTCACTAATAAAAGTTAATTTAATTTACAGCTTTCCCGTTTCCTCATTTTGCCACGAGATTCAGTCATTCCAGAATTGATACAGATTTGAATGGCTAGCAATTTTAGAATAAAGTTAAAGGAAAAGCTCATAATCATATGGGAGAGTTTTGACTAACTGTCTGCCTTTTAAACTGTAATAGCCGCTGCTTCACTACAGATTGAAAATTTTGGAACAAGCGTGCCAGACGCACCGCGTTGAGGAAAAGTTATTGCCAAGCATTTTTGGCCAAAAACTCCCGTTTCGGAGACTCGTTAGGTTTAAAATGCCAAATGTAAACAAAAGACTTCACTGATTAAAAACAATGTAAAAGCAAATACATTTATCCTTCGAAAAAGGGAAAACAACGTTAGAAAAGTGAGTAAATATGTAAAAAATTAATTTTTGACAAAAAGCACAGCAGAAATAAGAAAAATATACAGATAACACCTGAACTGTTTAAATAGGTTGTCATAGGAAACAAAATAACCTCGCATCACATGATTAACAATTCTAGACAAAAATTCGCCTACCTTGGCGAGCGGTGCATCTGGCACAACTGTACCAAAATCCCAAGATAGATTTGGTGGTACGTTCAGAACATTTGAATTACTATTACCAGTTCTCAGTAAAAATTGTAACCGCTGTTACTTGTGTTTACAGCTAGGTCTAAACGACTCGTAATTTTACGTTATATTATCGCTTCCTTGTACGAAGTAAAGAAAGTATTGTAATCGCGAAATATTTTGGGTATCATATTTCAACGAAAACACCTATTTTGACCTCTCTCGAATCCATTTGAACCATGTTTTTGTGCGATATCTGTACATACGGACAGAATAAAGGACTCTTTTTTCCCAAAACGGAATGTAAAATGGATTCAGAACAGAATTTTTTCGTGACATCTGTACGTACATATGTATGTATCTCGCATAACTCAAAAGGAGTAACTACAGAACATTGAAATTTAGCTATAACATAAAATTATAAATTGTTATAAAAATTGCTAGATTAGAAAAATTGCTATAACATATTGTTGCGTGCGTACGGGTTCGTTATGGATTGAATGCACAAGTTGTTAAAAAGGTAACAAAAATTTATTCTTTCCACAAGAAATAAATCAAAATGCTGAAATTTTTTTTCAGACATATTCGCACAATGTCACAATATCTCTAACGTTTACCAAAACTCAATTCAAAATAGAGAAACTAATTCCATCTCACAGCGAAATCGCTACAGCATTAAAGTAAACATACAGCAGTTCGCTTTAAACAGCTACAACTACAACAGCAACTGAGATTAGGTGTTTAAATTCGGCTTTTATAAGCTTTTTAATTATCAGTAGAACAATCTCGATTTTTCTAGTTTTTTCTGGATGGCAACAGCAATTACGAGATATGTATTTATTAAACATTAAATGCACGCGCTCTTTTATTTTACTCTTCAAAAATCGTCTGCGTTGCACGGGAAATATAAAGCATTTTTAAATACAATTCTAAATAAATAGCCAAATAAATATGAAATCCGTAACAATATATTTATGCAATATGTTACGGTGAACTTAGTTTTTTTAATCTTATATAATAGTAAATTGCACTTTTTTGCTTCAAAAGTGGTTGAATTGTGTTGTTCTTATGTTCCTGTGAAGGTTTTTCCGCTTTTAGTTAATCTGCGTGGAATAGTTGTAGAATTATCACCAACATAAAAATTGCTTAACTGGCATTAAATCTAAGGAAGCCGCCATTTGTTTACATTTGAAACTTTTAGTAGAACAGTTAATTGAGTCAGTTTGTGCACCAACTTCAGTGTTTTTTTTGCCGAGTGGGACCAAAAGTAAACTTTCAGTTATGTGCACCGAAAAATCTGTCTTCTTGCCCGCTGGCCAAATTACTTGTTTTTGCATGGAAACTCTAACTTTAATTGTAAATTTTAAAAAATATTTTTAACTTCTAACTGTATTTGATTTTATGTATTTCTATATTTTACAGTTTTTTACTGTGTTTGAGTTTGTACGTATTTTTGCTTTGCCACGAAGCGAGAAAAAGCAAAAAGTGCAGCAAAAAGTGTGTACAATTTAATAGGCCATACAAGGAAGTCATGTCTACATCAGATTTTTTCAGTTTAACACAGTCACAGTCACAAGAGGTGAATTAGACTAAAATACATCTGTATCTGTTTGCTTGAAGAGTTTAGCTTTTCTAAAAGTGAAACTCACTCAAGGAATCAAAGTAACAGTTTGATAAACTTGTATTCGAACTAGTTTAGTTTAGTTAAGCCCACATAGGTATAACTATAACTAATCATTATGAGATCATCTTTTTATTAGCAATATGGCAAACATAACTAATTATTCTAAGATTCGCTATTTTTTAGCGATATTTAGCAGTGAGTGATAGGTATAACTAATTATTATAATATCATCATTTTGTTAGCAATATGATAAATTATTTTGAGATTCGGCATTTTGTTAGCAATATTATAAAAGTAATTAATTATTATGAGATTCGCCATTTTGTTAGGAATGTTGATAACTGTAACTAATTATTATAAGATCATCATTTTGTTAGCAAAGTGATAAATTGTTCTAAGATCCGCCATTCTGCTAGCGATATTATAAATATAGCGAATTATTATGAGATTCATTATTTTTTAGCTATAACAATAACTCATTATTATGAGCTTGACTATTATGCAAACAATGTATGAGTGATCAACAACTAATTATTATGATATTGGTTATTTTGTTAGCAATATATGAGTGATAGCTCTACCTAATTATTATGAGATCATAATTTTGTTAGCAGTGTGATAAATATAGCTAATTATTTTGAGATTTACCGGTTTTAGAGTTATTATAAATGTAATTAATTATTACGAGATTCGCCATCTTGTTAGCAGCAATATGATTGATAGCTATAACTAATTATTATGAGATCATCGTTCTGTTAGCTTATAAATTTAACTAATTATTATGAAATTCTGCATGTTGTTTGCCGTATGATAACAGTAACCTTATGGAGGGTGCATAGTAACCTTTATTGCGTCGAAAATTGAATTTCATAAAAGGGAAGGGGATTCTGGCTGCATTTAAAAAAAAAAATCTTTAAAAGAAACTATTTTGAAGTGCTATTCTTTTCAGTTTTGATAAAATGACATAAATCATAAATAGACGTTGTTGCCAATCGACTATAGATTAAGATCTTTCTTTATTACATTAAAAGGCTTCCATCTCACTTACTGCACACCACCAGACATGTAATCAACTTCTAACAGCAGAAGTAAACGGCTAAATTTCTTCCAGCTAAAATTTGCCGACCGCAGGATTTCTTTTTTCCTCTTTTAAACCAAAATTTTGATTTTAGAAATCGAATTAATCATAATTTCTATATCAGGGACTTTGGCAGTCGATTAACTCGTCGTCGGCTATAATCTCCCCTCTTCTTCCTCTTTTTCCCCCCAGATCGCAGCTGCATGACGTAACATTTGTCAGAGTTTCCGCACTCTTCACGTGCTCGCTTTGCCGGTCGTCTGACAGCTGTAATTCCAGAACCGAAAAGGTTTCTCTAAACAGCGGAAAACAGGATTTATGAAAATATCACTCTCAATATCGACGAAAGTTGCATCATACCTTGACTCTTCGTTAACTTTGAAAAAATCTGACAATTAAGAATTTCCTTATACGTGAGCTGAATGAATAATAATCATAATTCAACTCTTTTTACTTCTCCCGAAAGCATCGGTAAACAAAACTAATAAACACCACTGCAAAAAAGCAAACTTCACTCACAGAGCGCATCCGGCAGATGGCGCTTTGTGTAACAAGCCGAGTTCCAGCAATTGGCGATTTATGAATTAAAATTGGAGATATTTTTTGTTCCGAGGGTCGTTTTATTAATTTCTGCTTTTGCTGTGAAGGTCGCGATGATTTGAGCGTGTGTCGTAAGAAAGGACGGGAAAAGGACGCAGCACTCATCAAGTGGGAAACAGAAAATGCAATCGGAAATACGCACATGTATATTGATAAATATTCCAAGCGGCTCCTCGCTTATCACTGAAGGAGTTGTCCTGCGTTGTAGGAAATCCGAGTTTAAATTATACCTATTAAATATCTGAATTAACAGGATTTCATTTACAGAATTCTAGAGCAAGGCGAAACCTTTTGTTGTAGCCCCTGTTTCTCTAATTCTCTTAAATGTAGCCGGTCGATAAATATGATGAGAATTATAAAAACTATTTCTTGGGGGGCGGGGGGATTAGTAATGTACTATTTTTTTTTTTGTTAGGTGAAATTATTTGGTACCTATTCCTTTGATCGCTGGTGGAAACTTCGGTAACGGTCGCTAATCGTTACTGTGAAATTCTAAAGGACACGGTGCCCACCCGCGACCGAGCGGTAAAGTCCATAAATTCTGGTAGTTCGGACAGGGATTCAAATCCCGGCGAACGGGCTAGCTGTATGGGCGTTTTCGTGGTTTTCTCCAAGTGTAACAAGTATACGATCCATTTTTCCTCAAAATGTCTGCCACGAAAGCATCCCTCTCCTTAGGCAAATAGCCTTCGAGTGCTTTGCCCTAATTAAATAAACCAAATTAAAGGACACGGTCATCCGTAATTGGCACAAAATCGCGCTGCTTGTCCGGTCTACGAGATGATATATAAGTACGTAAATACCAAAAAAAAATTTCGCTTCTCTCTTTCTCTGAAGAGAGAGCTAGTTTGATAACTCTCTCTGTGAGAGAGATCAGTTGTTTAAAAAAAAAGGAAAAGAAAGAAAATTCGAAAAGTTTCAGATTTTTAATTTGCTCGAAAGGATTATTGAGGTTTTTATGCTGGCGCTGAGCATCGCAGATCACCAATCTGCTCTTTCTTAACTGCCTTTAAAAGACGTCTTTTCTTTTTTTTCTTTCCTTTTTTATCTCTTTATTAAAGCATCCCTTTCTTCACTTACGTCACTGTATGCAGCAACAAAATTATAAATATTATTGCTTGCGTACGGGTTCGTTATGGATTGAATGCACAAGTCGTTAAAAAGTTAATAAAATCTATTCTTTCCACAAGAAATAAATCAAAATGCTCAAATATTTCTTCAGAGACATTTGCACAATATCACAATGTCTCAAATGTTTAGCAAAACTTAATTCAAAACAGATAAACTAATTCTATCTCACAGCGAAATCGCTACAATCAATAACAACATTAAGTAAACAAACAGCAGTTCGCTTTAAACAGCTACAACTAACTCTGAGATGAGGTGTTTCTATTCGGCTTTTATAAGCTTTTTAATTATTTACTAGAACATTCTGGTAGAACCTCGATTTTTCTCAATTTTTGTGGATGACAACAGCAATTCCGAGGCATTCATTTATTAAATATTAAATGCACGCTCTCTTTTCTTTTTACTTTTCCGACGTAGTTTTTTCTTCAAAAATCGTCTGCGTTGCAAGTGAAAGTAAAGCAATTTTAATTAGAATTCTAAATAAATAGCTAAATAAATACGAAATCCGTAACACGGCCATCTTCCCAAGAACTGCACGTCCTAACTAAGGCATCAATGCAATAATAATCATTACCTTACAATAACAAAATAAACAATAATTGCAATAAGTAACTTTCCGCAAATCAAATACTATCAAATGCTGAATACAATTCAGATATTATCAAATACTAAACACAAATACTATCAAATGCTAAATACAAAAAGGGCCTTGTTCTTATACTATTTACATTACAATTTATAATTATATAAACTACGTACTATGGCCATACTAATGAACTAACCTGTCGTAATGAACGACTTTAGGTTTAGAGTTCGATGACTTGGGAATCCGAAACACGACGTCGTTCAGCCTGTTTAGGACTGCGTAAGGACCATCCCAAGGTGACTGTAGTTTCGGAGAAAGTCCTTTCCTACGAGTCTGATTCCATAACCACACCTTGTCTCCTTCGTTCAAACGATGTGGAGTAGATCTCGTGTGGTAGCGGGTCTTCATCTTCTCCGTCGCCAAGCGGACTCGCTCTCGTGCAAAGTTGTGCATCACTTCAAACCGGGCCTGGTGATCTTGAATGTATTCCGCAGGAGATGAAGGCGACCAAACAAAAGATCACATGGCAGACGAAGGTCACGACCGAAGAGCATCTAAGATGGGGAATAGCCGCTACTCTCGTGGACAGCGCTGCGCTAAGCCAGTAAAAATAGTGGTAACTTCTTGTCCTAATCCTGTTGGTTTCTGGAAAACACTAATGAGAGATTATTGAGGATGGTTCGATTAAACCTCTCTACCATGCCGTCGGACTGGGGCTGTAAAGGCGTCGTTTGGGTTTTGTCAATGCCGAGTAGCTTGCAAAGTTCTTTGACTACAGCCGAGGTAAAATTCCTTCCCTGATCGGAATGTAACTGAAGAGGCACGATGAACCTGGAAATTGAGTGCTGTATCATCATCTCTGCTAGTGCGACAGCCTCTTGATCAGGAATAGGATACGCTTCAGGCCACTTGGTGAAGTAATCAATGACAACGAGTATGTAATTGCTGCCATCAGCAGTTTGTAGCAGAGGTCCTAAGACTTCAAAGGAAATACGTTCAAAAAGTGCTCCTACATTGTAACGTTGCAACTTCCCTCGGCTGCCTTTCTTCGGTCCTTTCCGACTTGCACAGGCATCGCAAGATTGGCACCATTTTTGCAAGTCATCCTTTGTATTATTCCAGTAGAAACTCTCTTGAACTCTCTGCAAGGTCTTCATTATTCCGAAGTGGCCTCCTGCAGGGCTACTATGTAGTTCTTTACGGACGTCCGAGATCAGGGATCTTGGGAGTAGCAGCTGCCATCGGGATGTGTTTCCATCATCCGATTTGAATTTCCAGTGCAAGACGCCGTTTCGAATATGGAATGAGTCCCAGAGAGCCCGATATTGTTTTGCCGCGCTCAAAGTGTCCTGCCAAGAAAGTTTTCTGTTTGAGGTGTCCATTAACTCAAATATGGGTTTAATGTCACGATCTTCCAGCTGGTCTTTCCTGATTACCTTGTCACTCCATGGGTCTGGATCAGCCGATGTTGATGTTGTAATTTGTCGTGCAACTGGATTAAGCATCTGGTATTTAGCTTCCACCCTTGAACAATATCTGCAGTTTCCTGGGCAAGGTCTTCCAGACAAGGCGTCAGCGTTTCCGTGCGATAATCCCTTGCGATGACGGATAGTGATGTCATATTCCTGGAGTTTCTGTATCCACCTGGCTATCTGCCCCTCAGGATTCTTGAAATTTAAAAGCCAGGCCAAAGAGGCATGAGCCGTGCGGAGCAGGAATTTTCCGCCGTGGAAATAAGGATGGAAATGTTTTACGGCTTGGACTAAGGCGAAACAATCTTTCCTGGTGACACAGTAATTCCTCTCCGGTTTAGACAGGCACTTGCTCCAGTAAGCCACTGCACGTTCTTGGCCCTCTATTTCTTAGGGCGAAGCAGCGCCGACACTTTCGTTACTCGCGTCCGTGTCGAGAATAAAAGGCCTGTCGAGCTGAGGATACGTCAGGATTTCAGCAGATGTTAAAGCTTCCTTCAGGTTCTTAAATGCATCCTCACATTCTTTTGTCCACACGAACTTTTGCTTACTCTCTGTCAGCTTGTGAAGGGGTCTTGCGATGGAAGAAAAATCCTTCACGAATCTCCTATAGTAGGCGCAAAGCCCTAGGAAGCTTCTCAGCTGGTGGACATTTTCGTGACGTGTCCAGGCTTTAACTGCTGACATCTTTTCAGGATCTGTGCGCACACCTTCAGCAGAGATGACATGTCCGAGGTAAGTGACTTCCTGTCTGAATAATTTGCATTTAGCGGGACTCAACTTCTGATTGGCTTCTTTAAGTTTCTGAAGCCCTTTCTAAGATTTTCCAAATGTTCTTCGAAACTATTCCCGACGATGATGATGTCATCCAGGTATATCAGACAGGCTTCGTTTGAAAGAGTTTTTAAAACAGTCTCCATTAGGCGTTCGAATGTAGCCAACGCATTACATAGTCCAAACGGCATCACCTTAAACTGCTAAAGTCCTTGTCCTGTAGTAAGTGCCGTCTTTTCTCGGTCATCAGGATGTATTTCTACCTGCCAAAATCCACTATTTAAATCAAGTGTCGAGAGCCACTTGCTTCCAGAAAGATTGTCCAGAATGTCGTCAATACTAGGAAAAGGGTAACTGTCTTTCTTCTTAACCTCGTTCAACCGGGAATAGTCAAAGCAAAATCTGGTTGACCCGTCTTTCTTCTTCACCAGGACGATGGGAGATGCGCAAGGGCTTGATGACATTGCTTTCTTGCATGTCCTTTAAAAAAAGTGTTCGTACCTCTTCCTGTTTCGCAATCGGCAGACGTCTTGGATGTTCGTTGTTTGGTGGATGGTCACCAGTATCGATATTATGTTGAGTCAAACTGGTTCGACCCACGTCAGAAGACGAGCGGGAGAAAACATGTTGAAGTTCTTTAATGACAAGCTCGGCGGCATTCTTTCTTCATCGTTTAATTGCGCATTCTGCAATAACTCCGATGTGATGCTCTCTGAAGGCACGGTTTCTGAGATGTTACTTTTTCTTTCAACGCTGGTTACTGGAGTACATTCTGCAACCACTTCACCTTTCTTAATAACTCTCGCCCTATCAATTACATTGGCAACTCTCACTGGGATAACGGTCCTCGACAGGTCGACGAGTGCTGAGGCTATTAGCAATCATTTAGGGCTATTACAATTCTTGTGATATTCCATGACGCCGTAGCGGGAATTTCAATTTTCGGCTATGAATCCAGGAAGTAAAGTTTCTGTTCTTGCCGGTATTCTGATATCGTCTTGATCTATGATTTTGTGGAGAGATTTCACTAGTTTATCATTGATCCCGAATAAAGTTTTGTCCTCAGTGGCAGAATGCAGTTCTTGATTTTTGAAGTCCAAATAAAAAATGTGTTTCCTTAGAAAGTCCAATCCGAGTATGCAGGAGTCTGTAATTTCTGCTATATATGCCTTGTGATGGCAGGTGGAACTTCCAAACGTGATGTTAACGTTTAATTTCCCCTCTATATCGAACTTCTCGCCGGACACAGTCTGGAGGGTAAGGCAGGGCGGCGTCCAGATAAATTTACCTTCGAGTTGTTGAGCCAAATCTTTTCGGATGACTGTAACATTGGCTCCCATGTCGATTGTCGTACTACAGGGAACTCTACTAATGTGTCCCATGGTGAAAAGACTGTGGCTTTTCATTATCTGGCAACTTCCGCCCCGCTAGATGGGCACCAATTAGTTTCCCTCCTTGTTGATAAACGCGGTCTTAACATCCGTGCCCTAGTGTGTTCTGCAGTTTCTTCGAGTGTGCCCTTCAGCAACGCAGTTCCATCACTTTACGGTCGGTTTCTTGTGACCAGTATTCCATGTCAAGGCATTCACGTTTCTGGTTAAATCGTCTAAGCGAGCAGTCATTTGATCCACTGGTTCTTGTATGTGAGCGGCTGGGATTCGGCGGCGGTGTCTACGAGTGGCTTGCTGTGCTGCCTTGAATTTCATGGCGTACACTAGAGCGCTTTTCAGGTCTTTCACATCTGCCATTCGCAGTGCTAATGCCGTCAATAAACTACTCCAGGTAGAGGATTTCTCTTGTTTCTCTCAGGCACTCCGCAAAGGCGAGATGGGATAGCCTTTCTACATCTATGGCGAGTTCTTGGAGTGTTTCGGTGGGCTTCTGTTGATGGGATTTTAATTGAAGCCTACTCTAGTCTTCCAAACATTTCTCCCCGAAGCGCAGCTCCAGTGCGTCGGATAGAAGTCTAGTCTCTGGTTTTCGGGAAGAGTCTGCAGGATATCCTCTCTGTCTGCTTTCAGAGAAGCGGCGAGATGACAGGCCTTGGCTTGGGAATCCCATTCACTCGCATCCGCAACTATTGAAAACTGTGTC
>KK118997.1:150553-221821 GCA_000611955.2 Stegodyphus mimosarum
CCTCGCTACAGCCGTCTATTTATTCGGATCCATCAGCCGTTCAGAGGGCGCTGCTCAGCATACGCATGCGCTACGGATTTGCAATTCTAATCATTTGCATATCATGCGCTACTTTGCATTTCCTGAAAATTTCAGCTCACTCGCGTAAGTCCTTCATGGTGTTGCAATTTTCACAAACGTGAGTGTAGATACAAAATTCGATGGCAGAGAACTAACCGATTTTTTGGTTTTGTTGCGAGCGTACGGGTTCGTAATCGATTAAATGCACAAGTCGTTAAAATGTTAATGAAATTTATTCTTTTCACAAGAAATAAAACAAAACTCTGAAGTATTTCTTCAGAAATATTCGTACAATATCACACTATCACAAACTTCAAACAGAACTCAATTCAAAAGAGAAACTAATTCTATCTCACAGCGAAATCGCTGCAATCAATAACAGCATTAAGTAAACAAACAGCAGTTCGCTTTGAACAGCTACAACTAACTCTGAGATGAGGTGTTTCTATTCGGCTTTTATAAGCTTTTTAATTATTTACTAGAACATTCTGGTAGAACCTCTATTTTTCTCAATTTTTGTGAATGCCAACAGCAATTACGAGATATTAATTTATTAAATATTGAATGCACGCTCTCTTTTATTTTTACTTTTCCGAAGTAGTTTTCTCTTTAAAAATTGTCTGCGTTTCATAGGAAAATAAAGCAATTTTAATTACAATTTCAAATAAATAGCTAAATAAATAAGAAATACGTAACAATATTTAAAAACAGCATATTTTTACAGTTTCCAATGGAGTGCTGGGATTGCAATACATTTTTTTACATCTGCTGTATTATTAGTTTCTTTGGAAACTAGCTTCTCGACCTCCCAGCAGCCTAAAAAAAGGCCTATACTAAAAGTACTATCATAAAAAAGAAAAAATTGCATAATGATTTTAATGGGCCCAATATGTGCCATTTCATAAAAATATTTAATATTTCTGACTAGACCTCTTATGATTTAAATACTTTTTATTTTAATCAATGAAATTAAAAAACAGAAAAAGTATTTTTAAGAACTGCATTTATTACTTTTCGATCATTTGGTTTGCTACAGCATAACAAGAAGATTCAATCTGAAAGTTAAATACTTTCAGAGCGCTTTACTGAATGGCTTGGATCTTGGATCTTGATTTTGCTGCTGGCAATCAACTACTAAAGAGTTATTACCAGTACATAAATATTATACCAATGGTCATTAATAGTATATGATTAAATTAAAGGTGCTAAACACCACGCACAGAGGTGAGATCAATAATTGAGTTTATATACTCATTAGTTAATAATTTTAGTAATTGATAAACAATTAAATATAGCATTTGATATGCATGCTATATGCATGGCGTCCGGAGGTGAAGTGAGATCTAAGTAAGAGGGAGTGAGGCTAGGTAATGCAAGTCACATGACCTGTGCAAGTAATGTGACTGGTTCTTCATCTTCAGTCCTATGAGGAGAATTGAGTGAAATAACTTTTTAAATATGAAATACGCATTTGAAGATGAGAAATATATACAATAATAGCTAGTGGATATGATCCTTTAGCTTCTTCACTAAATTGAATGACTTATTGATATGTTAAATATCAGAAATCATTAGATAATTGAGTAGATGGAGCGGAGACATCACGTGAAGTGCTGTGTCCAATCAGTGAAGACTTTCGGGCGTTTGAAAATTTCTCGAAGTTAACGATTAGTACTGTACAAGTGATCAATAAAAATAGTAAATAAGTAAATAACACTTGAAAATTTCCTGGTTAAATAATAAGAAAGAGAAAAACAAAGTCTTATCTTTGCAAAAGATTATTAGCACAAAGTCCTATCTTTGCAAGTAGAATATATGCACACACAATCTTGAGTAACACTAATGATACGAATTTTACGATAAATAATATAATACAATATATACATCATCACCATAATACATTATGGTGGATAGTTCGAAGTCTTTTAACAGTATATTCTTCTGTAGGATCATACTCTGTCTGATAGCTGTAAATGGAGAATTTTTCATCTTTTCAAAGAAATTATGTGCGCTTATGAGATTTGATCATGTATGGGATAGATATTGAGATCATTATGAATTTGAGCATTTCTAACATACCATGGTGCGTTTACTATATTTCTCAGGATTTTATTTTGTTGAACATTAATTTTTTGCCTTTCAGTTTTACTGACAGTAGCCCAGGCAGAGACCGCATGTAGGATGTTTGGCCGAATGAGAGATATACATATAAGGTTCTTGAATATAAGGTTCGATATATAAGGTTCTTGAAGAAGAATTGGCAGAACTTAGTACAGAATTGCAAACACGTTATAGAACAGTTTATTCTGTTCTCTGAAAAGTAAATAACCAAATTAAAATATTTAATGAAAGGAAGATAACGCGGAACTTTTTATCTTGTCTAAAAGGAAAATGAAGCTTAGATTTACGATGAGTTTCATTGGAAAATGAGGAATTCCATAGTGTTCCGAACTGTTGAATGGTAAGACTTGGCCAAATAAATCTTCTTTAACCTTTAGTGTGTAACGTTCTACTGCTGTTGTGTAGAACCTAGAGAGATAGTGATGGTACTGAGGAAGGGTTAAAACTGTCCTTTATTAAACTCTTTAACTTATTTGCAATGCGTCAGCTAGACGCTAACATACTACGCCTCAACTTGGGCGGTAACTGAAACAGTAGAATCAAACTTAAAATAAGAGGTATTCACAAATATTAGAATAGCCTACAGGGCTCATATAATCCTGTAGCCTACAGCGCGCAAATGAGTCTAGTGGCAGCAAGATAATAGTGCTTCAGCCACGTCAAAACCAGCAGTACCTGCTAAACAGAAGTTTGCGTATAAGCAGCACGACAATTCCTCGGACTCTCTCTCTTTCTCTACTGGAGCGTCGATATTTAATTTATTCTTCCACTAGTAGAATTTGCATTTCTTGCGCGCACTACTAAATTTAAAATTAACTGGTTATTTAAAATAAATATAAATCCCTACAAGTGAAACAAAAATAACGCTCAATCACTTGCGCTAAATAGTTGGACTTTCCCCGTAAATCTGTCCTAAGGGATTTTCGAAAGTAACTTTTAGGAAAGAAGCTTCGTTTTTTAAACTCAGTCAAGTTTGAACAAGTGAGTGTGAAAATGGTTTTACAAAGGTGAATTTAATACAGACTGCGAGAAGCATTTCATTGCATTTAAGCGTTGGAGCAAGCCTGTAAGGACTTAACGCCTTACTTGAAGCGTGTTTTCGAGCTGTAACTGGAAGCGCATCCCGCTTGCAAACGGAAGGTTCAGAATTCGAATTCCGATGACAGCATTGTTGATTTCTCACGTATCCAGGCTTTAAAAGAGATTCTAATCCATCTGAAAAGTTAATATGTGTAAAATTGGGAGTCCATTGAGGTTGTTTAATCGAAATTGGTGGCCTGTAATTATATTTCAATTATATATTTGTTGCACATACAGTGTTGCAAGGAATTCAAGATTTTTACTATTTGAAGCCCGAGTTTACAAAATTTTCATTACCATTATAAACGACCACGAATAACGCACCAGAAAATCAGCAATGAAATTAATTATTTTAAAATGTGATATAAATATTTTTTCACAGATTTGATAATAACGCGTTTTATTAACTTTTATTCGTACTTGTCAAAATATAAATAAGCTCAGTTACGAACTCTTGCACTAATAATAATCGCTTTGTTTGGTAATACATTTATATGTGTACAGATTGTTTTTTTTTTTCACAAGAGAAATTTAATAAGAAAAGAACCAATGAAAATTTAATAAATAAGAGAAAGAGACTAGATTGTAAGGTTTAACCTAATTTTATTAACAGTTATTTTAACTTTATGCACCTTTCCTATCACTTCTAGTTTTAGCTTACAATTTCCTACCAGAATGTATTTTCAGAAGTGCGGTTATGCAAATGAGTACGAATAGTATTCAAGTCGATGTTTCACCGACTTCGTTAGAGAGCCTGCGATCCTGACTCGCGCGCGTTTGCCTTTTGGCTACGTCTCTCTAAGCTATGCTATGCTCGTCCGTACTTTAGGCCCTTGTTTGGCTTCGCGGACTTGATTGAGATTTAGGGGCCAACCACTTAGAATCTTGATAGCTTCGGCTATATCTTTCAGTTAGCTTTAGTTAAGCTTAGTTAAGTTTAATTTCATATGTATTTAAGTTCAAGCCCAAGTGGAGGCTGTGCTGTACGTTCCGAGTTCGGAACTGATTGTTTCATATTTATTCTGAGAAATAAAGGGTATTTATCCCTTCTTAAGTCTTACGTCTCTGTTCACACACTTAAGTGATTATTCGCTTATTAGTTTTTGTGGGGTTTCAAGCGTTGAACACAGAAATAAATGAGTAAAACTCCACATTTGGCTTCCGATTTTGTTCTTAACGAACCATGCCGCTAAGTGACGAAGATTTCACGTTGACCCCTTCGAACTTTCAAGTCCCTCAACCTCAAGCAAACCCAGTGGAGGGACTCGAATTCATCATGGAAACTATGAGAGCAGCAAGGAAGCCAGCAGCAACTTCTGACGCCAAATAGCCCGTGATGACTTTCCTGGAGCAGCTGGACCTACATTTTACGTTATATCCTGGAACCAGCTGCAGAAAAGTCGAACTTAAAAGGTCAAGCTGTCAGCTGGTACAAAAATATTGGCAAGAGTTTGTTGGGGGATCCAGAATCAGAAACGTACACTTCAGAAAATTTTAAAACTTCGCTATTAAACGCATTCCCAGTTGCGAAAGACCGCGCGAAATTGGAGTCTGAATTATTTAGTAAATATCAAACTAATTTCGACGAATTAGCAGACTTCATCTTAAGGAAGATCCACATTGTCAAATTATTATATAAAAAATTGCTCAACGAAGAAATTATCGAAATCATATTGTCGCGATTACTTCCGTCAATCCAGGAATTTCTTGAAGTCAGGAATCCGCAAACCCTGGAAAACTTATTTGAACTAGCTGTGAAATTTAGCTGTTAATGGCGAAGACGGTTTTCAATCAGTGCTAAAAGCAATAGCCAAAAGATTTCCGCCGAAAAAATAATTCTGTAACTTATTCAAATTCGAAACTGGAAGGGTTTAATTGATATTTTATATTTTAAAATAAAATAATATAAAAAACTGTATTAAAAATTATCTGTAATTAATAAATGTACATTTTCTTTCTATTCATACTTTTTTACTCAAACTTACAAATCGCGCCAACCTGGTTGAGATAATACGTAAGTACCCAATTTCCTACCAGAATGTATTTTCAGAAACTCTGTTAATGCAAATGAGTACGAGCAGTATTTAAGTCGATGTTTCACCGACTTCGTTAGAGAGCCGAGTTCCTGACTAGTAATATATAAATAAATATAAATAAGTGTAAATTTGAACTTGTTTCCATTGAGACATCACTATTATTGTTATGTATGTTTTAATACAATTTAGCAAGCGAAATTTAAAACTTATTTAAAATATCTGTTATTTTGTTAATATTTTTTTTTCTTTTAATTCTAGCTCGTCAGCTCTTTTTATACCATGCGGCATTCGGCCGCATGCAATATGATTTTGAGAACACTGATTTAAGTAATTTCATGGGTTTTGTGAGAATGACATCTGGAGATGGTCAACAAAAACAAACAAAAGAATCGAAAGAATGCTACCGAACATAGCGCCAATGGTGAACTGTGTTATTAGCAGTGAATTTTTCATAGGCTCAGTGAATTTTTCATAGGCTTCGATAAAAAATATTTTCTTGAGTCAAACTCACTGTAACAGTTAACATTTTTTTTAGAAGACGAGCACTGTACCCATGTGAATGAAAATGGTGCTTCGTATTTCTTCGCATGTATGTTTCAACTCGATGAATATGCGCATCGAAACTCACTGATCAATATTCATCTGATAAAAGAGAACTCTTTGCGCAGTGAGACAGGATTACATTTGGTCGCGAATTATTTACGACGCAGGGTTTGTTTGTAAACACAAAACTTTACATCGATAAAGTCGTTTTCGTTGTTGAGGCGTTCGCATTTTTCGTCTGGAGGATTTGAGACCTTGAGAATTGAATTCTTATATGCGTATAATAAATGAACGCATACGATAAGCGTTTTTTTTTTTTCAAGTAGCGGGAAATATTCTGCTTCGGTTTGCCGGAAATACGCCATTAAAAACAATTAGGCAAATAGTAATTAAAAGGTGGTAGCATTAATTGTTGCGTCATCCTCGATCAGTCAGTTTCGATGCCTATAACGTTGGTTAAAAAACATACGATGGCTCACATTGTTTCGGATATTTGTATTTTTGAAATTTATTTGTATAGATCTTGTACAAAATATTGAACCATAAATTCAAATTTTGTTTTCTGTTATATTATTTTCCCTCTATTTTAAGCCTTGCTTATTGTAAAATAAATATAATCAAAATATTCCTTGTAAAATAATTTGTTCACAAAGTGCTCGCACATTAATTTGGACATTGCGAACTTATGTTGAAATGTTTTGGTAGACAACGTTTCTTGTTATAATATCTTGTTTCAAATGAAAAATGCATCACAAGAATTGTCGTGTTAATTTGGATATTATTACTTATATAGTAAAATATACTAACAGTTTCCTATCCGAAGTGAACATGGCAAGACGATACGAATCAAAGACCGATTCTGTCAGAAATTTAATAATTCGTCTTTTAAAAAGTGGTCAAAATGTTCTAAATATTTAAAAATTCGTTGATGTAAAGCGTTTCACTATCTTTGATCTAATAAAAGGATGGAAGTTGCGCGGGACTGCTGAAAATACTCTGGAGTCTAGGATACATTTCAAGTTAACACCAAGGAATCTGACATTTATTTTACGAAAAATCAAACAATACCCAAAAATTATTGCTGTAAAAATGTTTAGCAGATTTAGAAGAACGATTTGCAAAAAAAGTTTAACCTTGACCCTCTTCTAAACAAGAATCATTTAGGAAACATGGATAAAATGAGCCAGAAAGAATCAAATTCTTCGTCAACAATAAAACAAAGAAAACACGATCTCAAAATCTATAAAAATGAAACTTTATCACAATGGGACAATGTTATATTTGCAAAAAGTCAAAATTTAGTATATTTGGGTACTATAGAATCAAAAGAAAACAGAAAAGTCTAAAAATGGAAAATTAAAAGAAATGGAAAAATCCGAATTAAGAACTGAGTTCGAAAAACCTATTTTCTAATGTTACACACGGGGGTAGAGAGCATTATGGTTTGGGGATATTTCGTTGTCTTTAGAACTAGAAATTTATTGTTTATCGAAGAGAATATGGATTAGTATAAATATATAAAGATTCTTAATGGAAACCTAAAACCGTCTGCAAGAAAGCTTGGAATCCAAAATACATTCAATAGAATATAATCCTAAACATACAGAACTAAATGTTCGCTTGTGTTGCTGTACAACTGTCTTGAAGCGATCAAAACTTCTCCATACTCTTTGAACTTATCGTATAGAATGTGTATGAAGTAAGTTGGAGAAAAGAGGAAGGATACATGATACTTCTTCGAAAGCTCTTCTAAAAGAAATTCTTACGTATGAATGAAACTAATGGAACATTCTTACACGAAAACATTAGTTGAATCCATGGAAAACGCATGAAAAGTTTAATCTGCAGCTAAGTGATATTCAACGAAATACTCAATGTCCTGTTATTTTGATGTTTTTATAACATCAAAATAACAGGTAATATATGTTATAAATGATGTTTTTATAACATCAAAATAACACGATTTTTAAATATAAACTCTTTATTCAAAGTGTTCGAATACTTATATCAGCTCATTTTCATAAGGTATTTCTTTTAACCAAAACGTTTAGAATAACTTTTTTGAAAAGAAACAGGTTTTTAAAAAGATGATCAATAGTATATGTGAAAGAAAACTAAAGTCATTTTGTTGAAATAATTATAATTTGTTGGCGCGCCGAAGATAAAAATGTTTTATTTCGAACAATGTTGCCACTTCACGCTGTCAAATCGATGAGTTTGTTAATTAAAAATTAGTTAAATTTCTTGAAAATATGAAATAAAGGAAAAAGAAACTCAAACTTCGGGCTTCGACGTGCCCATGTTAAGGTGGAGGACTATGTGTATTACAAATTTGTGGTTCTAGCTCCCGTCTTTTCTCCATAATGCGAGAAACATGCGTACATCAGATTCTTCATTATTTAATTTCCTTTTAATAAGACATCCGTATTACATTTGGGGGCAACAATTTGAAAATTGTTTCGGGCACGAGGGATAAGAATAAAAACTGAGTTTCGAGACTAATAGTACCTATGGTACTAAATAGATTTTTTTTTTCCTTTTCTCGTTTTATATACATTTTCTCAAAATCTCGTATATAAAACTGATTTTCTTAATTTTACTGCAAAATATAACATTCTACTCTTCTGTGGGACTTTAAAATTTTAGCATCCAAAAATATATGCTGCAGAGATAAGACAGGTAACTCAATGGTGACTGAAGAAAAACTATGTAGTAGTAACTCTTTAAAGGAAATGGAGAAAATGTGATTTGATGAGACCCGAGATAGTCTTACATCAAATACATGAATTTTTTAGCGCAGATGATAAACATAAATTTTAATGTAAAGTTAGAAATAATGTAAAGTTTAGTAAAAGTTTTAATAAAGTTAAAACAGCGAACATTTTTAACAAAAAAAAAAACTTTTTTTTTTTTTAACTTATAAAATATTTTATGAACTAAAAGGAGAAAAACCATTTCTCATATTAGTTTCAGGGAAACAAGAGATTAAACAGTTCTCTTTACAAATATCATCTACAATTTCATATCACGAGTAATAAAAACATGGACCCTAAGACAACGAAATTGAATTGCATTGTCAAAAGTATAATCCATTATCTTTATAAATTATCAAGGGGAGTTAACGTTTTTATTATTCGCGATATAAAATTGTAGAGGAATTTTGTAAAGAGAATTATTTAATCTCTTGTTCCCATTAATTTGTACGATAAATTATTTTTCTTCTTTTAGTTCATTAATTATTTTATGAGTTTTAATTAAAAGCTTGTTTGATAAACACTTCGAAAGTTTTTTAAAATTTTATTTACACAACTCATGCAGCATTTAAAATAATTCTGAAAAAGAATTCCTAATCAGAATTATTACAAATACAGGTTCATAAATATTAGGCTTAAAACCCGTCACTATCTATAATAACATGAGAGAAAACTAAAAGTATATTCCAAAAAAAAAAAACTAGTTTCACTTGAAGTTACCCGAACAAAGACGGTTGGCGCTGACTTTGGCGACAGAAAAGTCGTCTTCTCTTTCCGGCAACCCAGCACTTTACGCGCCATTTCCGTTTTCATACAAATATGATTGTTTTCGGTTTGTCCGACAGATTGAACGGTGTTGTAGAGGGCTGCAGACCCTGTCGACTGGAAGTTATTTTTTTAATATAGTATTTTTAAAATGTGGTTACCCGTAGATGCTCGGTGGTATTCTCCACTTTTATTGCTGGTATTTTTGTATCTTACAAAGTATGTTCATGGTAAGTAGTTACCAGTCTAAGTAAATTAGAATTAATTATGAGTGATGAAGGAATAAATATGAGAAAACGATAACTTAGATTCATTAAACGATCATAAACTTTGCCTATGATTTTTCTTTTACTAGCCTTTTTCTTCCTTCTTGTTAATAGTTGTTTGATAGTTAGTTAATCTGAGCATAATTCTTAAGAAAAAATTTTATAGAGGTTAATGGAGCTGAACAGAAATCCTTACGGAATTTTATAGCTTATCCTCTGTAGAAATGCTTCTCTATAAAATTATAGAGAAATTTTATAAAACTTTCACAAAACAGTGTTCTGTAAAAGTGTCGCTTTGAAAAATCGTATAGAAATTTTATGAAGACTTTATAACTTTTAATGAAGACTTTTAATTTTATAGTTTACTAGGAAATCATCAATCTAGTAAGTTTCTAAAATTATCAAAGCAGACTTTTAATTTCTGGTATACTATATTACTATATTAATATCCGGTGTGCAGAGCCAAAAAAAAAGATTATTTATAAGTAAGTATTGAATAATTTTTAATGGAAATTTGTGTCTCTTTCATCCTCTAGATTAATGTTTTTTAGCTTCTAAATTTATGTGACACTTTGTGTAGTTTTCTATACACTATTTGCTTAGGTAACGTAAAAATTAAATCTTTTGAAAACCTACAATAAATTTAAATAAAAAAAAGTTAGTGGACGATGCTGTTACTTACAATTTATGCTGTTACTTATAAAATCTTAACTCCTATAATTAAGGATTTTAATTACTGCATAAGTTTCTTCTTCTAAGAAAATTGGTATCTTAATTTATTTAAACTTAACCATTATTTAAAATGTGCTTTTTTTGTTTAAATACTTTTTGAATTAAAAACGTTTTTGACTTCTTTTTTAGTAACAAATTCTCATCTTTTCCTGAAATTTTTATTCCTCTCTTTTTGCTATAGATTATTTCAAAAATTAGGTTAAAATTTCCTGTTCAGAAATTAAAATTTAATTAATTTTTTTAATTCCAAAAAAAAATTTTTTTTTTGATTTTATAATACTTTTAAATACCCAAATGCGTCGACAGCATTTCGTATAAAATATTATAAAAAAGAAACTTGTTTAAAATTCGTTAGAATTATGGACCAATTTCTTAAAAACTGGATTTCATATTTTCAGTAGAATTCTGAGTTGATTCTCTACGTACTATATAAGATTCTATACGTAAGGATCTTTAAAAACTGTATAAAACTTTCTAGAATTTGTATGAAAATTTCTATAAAGTGTCTACATATATCTCTTTAGAATCTCTGCACATAACTCTATAGTAGAATATTCGGTATTTTAAACAAAGTACTAGAAGACATTTTTATAAGCGTCTCATCGTTGTTGAAAAAAATGGCAACTTTGTTCCATTTTAAACAAAAACTATGAATGTGCTTTTACTGGGCAATCATAAACTATGTTTCATAACCTGTATTCATGTAAAAAAATCAAGCATGCCGAGATGATTATGAAGTTCGATTAGTATTAGTATCTGAAGTATTTCAAAAAATTATAAAACATTTTAGGTAATTGATTGCATGAAATAAAAGCATGGTACGCAGCAGTGAACTGCAAAAAATTTAACTCACTTTATTTACTTTAAATATAGTTTTTTTACTTTTAAATATAGCTCACTTTATTTTATAAAAACAAAATATCTAATCAAATGTTTTATGTTTTACAGCAATAAAAGATAAGGACCGAGAAATTGCACAAAAAGTTATATTTCGTAATTTTTATAAAATTTCCCTTTTTAAAGTTAAAACATGCAAAGAATGGATATTTGCGTCATTTAAATTATTTTTGTAACTGGAAGTATATGTTTACAACCAACGGTTGCGAAACTGGAGACCGGCTAGGACTATATAACATGCTGGATAATCTCTTCTTGTAATAATTTTGTGATATAAATCTGATATTCGTTTGAAGAAGTCACGAAAATCATTTTTGCACTTGTGCGCTTTTATTCCGGCAAACAGTCACAGAGATTTAATATCACTTCTGTGAGTCACGAGCACATTGAATTACCCTTAAAACATTTTGAACTAAGATAGAACATGTGACAGAACTATTTCCAGAAGGAACCTTGAGGATCGTATGATGTCTCATAAATGTCCAGAACTCACGAAAAGAGTTTTCTCGGCGAGGGGGTCAGTCTTGAAAACAAAGTCTTGAAAACTTTTCGAGTTCCGTTTCATGATTCATCGATATGCAGAACATGTTCAGGAACAGAGATATCTGAATGAGAAAGACTGCACGCAGAGGCTAACAAATGCGTTCGGACCATCATCTCTACCCCGGCGAATAACACAGATTTAATTGGGGCAATTCTATCTAGAGCTAACAGGGTCCTACTAGTTGCTGAGGGTTGAGACCCCTGAACACCGGTAGTTCGACTCCGGTTCGGACGCAGGCGAACGGGTTGACTGCATGGGTGTTTTATGTAAGCCACTTTTCCTTAGAAAGCCCTCCATAAAGATATGTCTTCCCAAAGACAGGTAGCTCTTCAGTTCTGTATCATGTTCTGATAACATGTAGCTGAGCTCCGACCTTTGAGAACGAATATTTTATAGTAGACAAAACCAATCGGACCTCATGTACGTATCATGACTCTGTAAAAATTTGGTTGATAGCACAAACTCCATCCGACGACATATCTTTCAAGTATCTGCGTTATTAACTGTCGAAGTATCTGCCTTATCAGGTATCAAAGCCTTATCATTTGTAAAAGATTTTGCTAACGGCCAAATGGTTTGTAATTGATATAAAATCCTTTTGCGCTTTTTAAAGACAAATTTCTTTCCAGGTATAATATTGAAATGATTGAAATGATATATACTTTAGATGCAATGGTCTTGCTTAGCTGTATTCGTGTTAATAATTTAGGGAAATTCTTCAGTATTCATTGTTATTTGGTCCGTTCAAATTTATTCTGTATCATTTTCTTTCTGTAAATGATAAATAAAGTGAAATGAAGACGCTTGAGTTTTAAATGTGGTCCATCTGCTATAAAAGTTTGCGAATAAGTGTTTTCGTGCATTCATTGTGTTGATTTCGGCTTCTAGTTGTATGTTAATTGCTCATAAAATTTTTATTTTAAAACCGCAGGTAACTGTCCGTCACATCAATTCGAATGCGCAAATGGCAGATGTATTCCAATAGCATGGCACTGTGATGATGACAATGACTGCGGTGACAATACAGATGAAGATAAGTGTGGTAAGGTTTTTGCATCTCTTTAAGAGAGCGTTTTATATATTGCTTCCGCAATTTTCCTGGAAAATTCAAAAACAGTGTATATTTGTGCGGTATTTGTTCCGTTTCATTTTGAAATATCAAAAGAGCAATATTTATTACGAGCAATGTACTGTTCTAACGTTTTTTAGCAGAGCGAACATTTTTTATGTAAAAGTCATATCATAAGGAGTAGTCTAGAAATGACGCATTCCAGAAAAGTTTATTATAAGTAATTACTGTTTTTTGAATAGAAAGGGGAAATAACTAAATTAAAAGGAAGTATTTAGGAGCTATTGAAAATTAAAGTTAGAATTTTGATTTACGGACTTTAATCTTACACACACACACACACAAAAAAAAAAAAAAAAGTAATGTTGATGACGTATAATGTAGAATGTTGAATCCGTAACGAACAGCAAACTTAGCAGCCGAGGAAGATTAAATTTCATTATTATTTCAATTGACATTCGCAGCCACAATTTACTTGGCACTCTAATCTTATCTGTTTCCAGAATACTTACATTTTTGATGCTATTGCTGCAAGAAGAGAGCAGAAAATCAGCGTCCTAGTGCCATCAGAAGTAGAAGCAAAAGCGCGCAATTGTCCAATATGGAGGCTCACCGAAAGAAGTTTTTGGGTAGGTTGCTTATTAAGAGAAAAACTTCAGCTCTCGAAATTTTGAGTTCAAATTCCGGATTAGCTACGTCATGAGCGTTACGCAAGCTGTAATCCGGAGAAGTTATTACGACTGTAGAATACTGAGGAAATATCTAAATTAAAAATGAGGAACTAAGAGGCTATTACTAAATTAAATTATAAAGTTGGTTAGCATATTCTTTATCATATATATATATACTATTATGAAGTATATATATATAAAACAATAATTCACAATAAATTATAAATAAGAAAAACTTTCCATATAACATCTCCAAGGAACAGAAACTCAATTTAAAATCATCATCAAAAAGGAATTGTTAGAATTAAAAAAGAGAATTTTCTAGTCCTCCTTTGCTTTAAAAACAGTTGAGAAAAAAACTTAAAACGCAAAATTGCCAAAATCAAAAGTAAAGCTTATTTAAGTATTGAAAAACCAGCTATTGCCATTGATAGCAGATTAATCGACTTATCAAGGGGATGAACCAATCTACCATCAATTAACAACAACTAAAATAAGAGATAGTGTTTCATCTTACTTCCAAGTAAGCATGATTCTATTTGCTAGATTCAAATCATAATTCACAATTGATACTCAATCAAAATAAAGATATTTGTCCACTTGAACCAAAAGAATCCTGTTAAAAAGCAAATAATCTTGATAATTAGAGTTTCTCATTAAGAACACAATACTTCATAATAGTAATTAAGATAAATTTTTATCAAGTTCTTAATTACTATAGTAAATATATAATAAATAGTATAGTTACTGTATGAAATATATAACATTATATATTGAGTTAATCATTCTGTAATAAAAGGTGAATTTCAGTTGCAATCCTGCATATAACTATTTCCGTGTTTACATTGCATCATTCCTATTCTGGAATGTTTCCCTCGAACAACCTGAATTCGTTTCGGACGTTGGGGAAAAAAAAAGGGGGGGGGGAGGGCAGACGCAAGAATAATAAGTTGTCTTTTAGTAAGTATCATAAGCTGGTTTTCGTTCGCAGCCTTGCATTGAATTCGAAACGTTTTTTCCCGCTTCAGTGCTCTAAAGCTCAGGTAACAACACTGAAATTTCTTGTGGTTCTTGCGTCAGCTTGGAAAGAATTTCTATTCCGTCGAGTTTATTGATTCCTGGGCTCCTATCATTGATTATAAATAAGGCTTCAAATCTTTATAAATATTCCGAAATTTATAAGAACCATAACAAATTTAATAAAAACTATGTGGGTTTGTTGCTTTTAAATCACTCAGGACCTTAATTAATTGTAGATTGATTAAAAGGAAAGACTAGCCGTTTGTGCGGGCAAACATTTAAAATAGTTGTGCCGAAAAAAAGTGGAAAATATTAAATGATTTTAATGAATCCAGTTAGTGCCATTTTAAGAATGCAGTTAATAATTAGTAATAATAGATATGAAGAACTACGTTTATTTCTTTTAAATTGCTAAACTTGGCTCTTCCATGAGATTAAATTTGAAAGATAAATAACTTACGCTTTGCCAAGTGGCAACACGCTGGTTTGTGACTGTTACGTGAGAGAGGGAGTATAATGTCGCCATGTTAGTCTAAATCCATATTCATGTAGTATCTTTTTAAGAATTTCGCTATACCACCTGGGCCATCTATACTGATAAACCATATTAAACTTTAAAGGATTCCTTTTGGGCAACCGTTTCTAACCTTTTCAAATATAAAATTGAAAGCTACATTACACCCAAATGCACATTTTTAACGTTTTGTGTGTTAGATAAAAAAATATTTTCCGTACAGTGTTGCCATTACTCGATTTGAAATCGTTAAGCAAGTATTCGTTATTAAAGTGTTACAAGATATGAAATCGATAATAAAACAAATTCTAAATTACGGCTTCCAGATGCCCATATTCGGTGGAAGATTACGTTATTCAAAATTTGCTGGCTCTAGGTACCGTTGTTTATCACAGTGCGAGAAACATACATACATTTACGCAGATTCTTCATTATTTAATTTCTTTAAATATAACACAGGACGATAGTATTTGGTGGCAACAATCTGAAAAATGATACGCCGTTTACAGTGATTCAACGGAAAATGTCAAAACGAAATGAATAGCGCTTCTAGGCTAACGCCTTTTGGGCTAATAAATAAATATCATAGAATGTATTTATTTGTTAACAAATCTAATTTCATTTCTGAATAAGGAATGGATTTTGAAAATATCTGAAAATTCCACTGCGTAAGCAACGTTCTGAAGAAGTGAGAAATCTCTCTGCATTTTAGTAATCGGGCGCTCTGCCAAGAGAAAGGGTAGAAGACAATAACTTCCTCTGAGCATCACGTGATCGTCGGACTCTACTGCTGTGACTCGACTGATCCCGTTTTCTTGTTTGCCTCCCCCTCGTACATTAATTTGTCGGAATAAGGAAGATTTTCTTTTCTATTTTCTTCCCCCCCCCCTCCTTTTGAGAAAGGAAGCAACAGCGTGTGCCTTCTTGGAAGCTGAATTTAGTTTTCGGTGTATTCGCGAACGAACCATTCACACACCTAATAAAGTTTCATACTCATCCACCGATTAAATAGGCCCTATTTCTTTTTCTTTTATTAAATTGTTTGCTACGGAACGACGAAAATATTTGCAGTAACTGGCCCTCATAATTGCTAAACTGAAAAATAAAATAGCGCCCTTCATATGAATAAGAGAGTGGTTTCAAACTTGCGATACCTGAAAAAGTGTCACACGGCCCGCGAACATATTTCTTGTAAATTAACTAGCACTATTATGACAGGAATTTGAGGGAAAGTTTAAGATTTTAATGATTTGGATCCCATGTAACATCGTTTTCATTACCGAAAACAAACGTAAGTATAACAAAAACAAAAAGCAAAAAAAATCTGCAGATGGATTTATATTGTGTTATAAATCTATTTCAAATGTTTGACAATACAAATTTGATTAATATTTATTCGTACTAAGTATCCTCAGTTACGAATTTTTGCAATAAAAGTAATCTTTTTTTTGGGGGGGCAGCACATTTATATGTTAGCAATTTTTTTCACACTTGAAAATTAATAATTCCAAAAAAATTAATCAGAGTGCCGATGGGCGCCTACAATTCGCGATGACGGTACTTTCTGATGATTTTCCTTCAAAGTTACAATCTTTATTGAAATCTGAACATCAGGAGGTGTTGTAGGTAAAGCTGTAGTAAGAAATGCAGAAGCTTATAATTATTTTCGTATAAATACATATGCACCTTTTTTGTATACGGTGAAGAAAAACTTAACAAATATGTAAGGTATTTTCTCCTTCCTTTTCTCATGCCTTCATGGTGTAACTGGAAACACGCTCGACACGTATTCGTGAGGTCCGGAGTTCGAATCCCTCCGAGGGCATTGCGGATTTCAGTTTCCTGGCATCGAAAAATTCTAAAAAAGACTCTACAGATTCTACATGTAGAGCCCGAACTAAAAGGGTGGTGGACGATAATTCGTTACCACCAGGATTTGGTGATTGGGTTCCCTAATCCTCAGTCACCTTTAAAAGGGGAAATATATAAGGTATTTTCTTCCTCTTTTTCGTTTGCCTTCGTGGTGTAAGTAAAAGCACATTCAACGCATATTCGGGAGTCTCCCCGGAGTTCGAATCTCGGCGAGGGCATTGCGGATTTTTCAGTTTCCTGACATCGAAAAATTCTAAAAAACTATTCTACAAATAAAAGAAAGGTAATAATTTGTCGTTATTTATTCTCCAGTTTTGTTCCCTTTGGGAATGTTTCAGAGTTTGTTTAGTTTTACTGTAAGTTATAAGTTATTTAGGGGTTACTTCCATGTTTTCGAATAAATATATGTGGGAAAATTTATTATTTAGCTGTTATTAGCACTTCAATTAAAAAATGTAACCAACAGAAATTTCTTGCAGATAGCAACTTTTAGCAGAAAATAAGAATAAATTTTCATTTATTCGTTGTAAAATTAGTATTGATTCTGTAAATAGAGTATGTGTGATCAATGTGCATATGCACATTTTGTGAAAATCAAAAGATTAACTTGAGTGATGTGTACAAGAAACGGCGCTGTTCATGAACGGACAGTATTATTCTTATAAACCACTAGGGGTGGGTGGGGAAGAAAAGAGAAAGAGAAATATCTGCGTGCGCTAACGGCTGTGGTAGCAGACGGTGTTTTAATTCTTGAGAGTTGTTCTTATTCGTAAAATGTAATTCATGCTCTTTATATGTATTTTCGTTCATATTCTTTGTATGTGATACGCAATAGGTAATCTTTCGAAAAGTTAGAATAAGAAAACCGTGACTGAAACGAAAATTTCTTAAGAACATTTTTTATGCGGGTTTGAAATTAATAAATATTTTCTTTACAAATATTGTTCCTTAATGCCATTTATATCTTAGTTTCTTCATTTGTAAAGATGTTTACCCTTCTGCTGTTTCTCTTTTTTGTTTTAAATACGGTGGGAGCAAAAGCGATTTTTTACGCTTCTCACCTTGGGAATAGAACAGTGTTTACGGCGGTGCCCGAATTTAGAATATGAGGGACAATAAGTAATCACCTTTTTGAAATAAAATAATCACCGCAATAAGTAATCACCTTTTTCACTTTGTATTTGGTCGAATGAGTCTGCTGCCTCTGTCCGGTCACCGTTTATGGGAAAGAATGCAAGGAACATTCGACCAAATGTGCTTTCGGGGTCGTAAATGGTTAGCATGTGACAATTATTTTGAAATTTTATTAATAGTTAAGTATAATTCAATGTCCAATGCCTTATTTTACCTTTGGCTTTCGTCACATATATTCGCTCAGGCTAGAAGGTTGTACGAGTTAAGATCGCGAGAAATAGGTTTAAATTGTGCCTTCTGGTGCTACCGTCAGCGGTGTACTTCACAGAAGCTTAGCTTCAGTTTATATTGGTCTACCCAGTTTCGCGTGTGATTATTAGTATCTCTCACTTCAGTCCCGTGATATCCTACTTCAGCCATTTCCACTTCAGGAAACCCAGTGGGCACAATCAGGAACTTGCATGGGTAGCGTAACAATCATAGATTAATGTAGACCATTTTGTTTTTTGGTGTTTTAGTGTAATTCTGTTGCATATTTGTATACCCATCAAATGCTTCGGGGGGGCGACGACAACGTGTGCTACTTTTCCAGACTTCTTCATATTGAATTGTTGAATGCAATATTTCCATACGTTCGTCTCATTTGATCCTTCTGATTTCGAGTTTTGATTTTGACGAGAACTAAACTGAGAGGGCTTATAAGGTTTCAGATTTTTTCCCTCCCTCCCTCACTTCTTTTTTTAATATTGTTACGGACAGAGATACGCTAGCTTTTTAAGGTTTCTCAACCAACTGCGTTAAGAAGATTAAGTGTGCGGGTGTCGTGAAAGCTTTGATACATGTAAGAAAGGAAAATATCGTGTTGTCTGTTTGTTCACGCAAAAGCATTGAAAATTTAATCTTGATAAAAAATAGTTATCTATCGTAGTAGTATCACTTTTACAGAATGCATGCTTACTCGTATTTAAACATTATATTTCTGCATTAAACTTTATGCTGTGCCATTTTTACTTGCTGCTAACCTATATACATATGCAAGGAAGGTAAAGTTTTCGGTCCAAACATTCGGTACCGAGTTTTCAGTGAATAATATTTATTGACATATATAGTTATTATATAATATATAATTACCAGAATCTGTTCCTAATACCTAGTGTTATTCGTAGTAATAAATATTAATAGTTATAGTTATTATATAATATATAATAACTATAACTATTAATATTTATTACTACGAATAACACTAGGGTCCCCATAACACATTTTTACTATTCTTACAATAATGTTTGTCTGTCTGTATGTCTGTTCCGTGTGTGACGCTTTTTTCGTCCACGATAACTCTTATATCAAAGTTCCAAAAATTTCTGGTGTTCATGTAAAACGTTGATTAGATATTGGGTAAAAATGGATAATCGATAGTGGCACTTTATTGGCAGTCCGTATCAGTTTTTAATGTAGCAGTTAGTCGCAAGTGATATTTTGTTGAAGCTCTGAACAGATTCTGGTAAAAAAATATAGTATGATATAATCCATAAATCACCTCAGCTGGTTTTTAAAACCCGTATATGCACATATGATGCATATACACTCTTCATTAAGAGCAAGATGTTAAGTTTTGCCTACGTACGACGATGATTGTATAGGATGAATGCATGACTATATACAATGTCGTTGTTATCAGTCTCACTATCTGACAATGATCAGCACAAGCCCACGACCTTTATCGTGGCAAGGAGTCAAATGCGCCTGTCATTGACAAGAACCTTGAGCAACATATAGGTGATAGCCTGACTTTAGCTCATTTCCGCCCCCAGTTTTGAGAAAGCACCCCCGGGGGACGGATTCTAGGGTCTTCCACCTCTCTTCCCCTACCACCAAGCTCTAGAGAGGACTTTCGGCTAACCGCATATTTAGAGTGCCCCCATGCCGCACAGACACTATACATTTAAAAAAATCCATGCTTTCTCCGGGATTTCGAACTCCGGGCCTTCGGTACGGCAATCATTGTCGTGAACCTCTATCCCGGTTAGGTATGTACAGTGATACGATGTATGATAAACTGGAAGCAGGACTTTACTTAGAACTCTTAACAGATTTTCGTGGCAAAATAGAATCACTTTATTTATATCAAGTCGTAGAAGATATTTACAACAGCGTTTCATTTGCAGAACTTCAGATCTCTCGTAAGCGGTCGTGTTGCCAAAAAGTGCACTTGTAATTCTCTCACACTGGTGATGAGGAGGAAATAGCAAATTCGGAAATGTATGTGCGTCAGAGCGTTATGTAAAAATCCTATGAGATGGATTAATCTGGAAATGACGTAATTTAGAGGCTTATTATAAGCAATTAGGATTTCAGAATGGAAAGGGAAAATACGAAAATTAAAATGAGGAGTTTAAAGACTATTGCAGATTTAAAAATAAGAATTTGCTTTAAATATTTTCTATCTTACAGACACGCAAATCCCTATATATATATATATCCTTAAGTATAATTATTTCGAATATATTTAATGTATTTAATTTTTTTTTTTTTTTAATTTCATATTTTACATTTTGTGAAATTTTTATTGATTAACGCATCTTGGAAATGTTGGACATCTGAAGTTCCGACTTTTCATTTTATACTTTCATGTACAGTTACTCTTTTCTGAACGGACATAAACAGCTAATTTCCTGGCCGACTGCGTATGATGAACTGTTATTTTCTAAAGTAGCATTCATCGGAATCTTTTTCATTTTTCTTTGAGACTTTTGATACTCTGGCTTTCTTATGAATCAGACGCGCATGAGGAACCTTATCTGCCGGATGTTGAGTTGGCCGATGGATTATGAGAGTCCAAAATGTATTTCCGTTATTTCCTTTAGGTTTCATTTTCGGACGGGACGATGCCGATAAGCAAGTGGACCAATGGGTGACGAGAAATTATGCAAATCCATTCACGTTCCGGGTTTGCAATACTCGTTATTATTCTGGGTAGCGGCTACGAGTATTTTGTCTCTCCCTTTCGATAACGCGAAAATTTTCGTTTCCTAAAACTGCTATGCATGCGAAATAATTTCACACTGAATATCTTTAGTCTTCATAAAGTAATGAGGACGGTAAGGTAAGGTCGTATTTTTTCGTCAAATTAAAAATAATAATTTTGTAGTACAGTGAAACCTCGTGTCACGAATTTAATTTGCTCCTAAAGAAGACCGTTCGTCAACCGAAATATTCGTAAACCAAAACAGTTTTCCCAGTAAGAACAGAGTAAAATGATTAACTCATACATGAACCAAGATGATTGTTTATATAAACTTTATATAGTTTAACGGCGACCATGAACACAAACACGCATGCGCCATTCGGACCGATTTATTGCCGAAACAGGGTGATGCAACATGAATCATATAGTAGGGGTTTTTCTGTTCTTATTTTTTCCGTGTTTATTGTCACTGCCTTCAGAGAGTACGTATTTAAAAGAGGCAGAAAATTGCTTTTGAGTAATCTAAGATAATATGCAGATCATCATTTATAATGAATTGTCTGATTACTTTGTGTTTAATTTTGTGCATTTATATATCTTGGAACTTGAAAATTTGATAACATACGTTGAACAGAAAATGTAAAAGAAAAAACTAAAATACTAAAAAGCAGTGAAAACTAAAGTTAATCTTTTTATTCAGAGCTTCAAACAGAACTCGTCAAGGAAAAAGTGTTCTGAAGCTTTAAACAAAGTCAATTAACTGAACAACAAATCGAATACACAATTTTATAATAAAGTGAAATAAATATCTATTCGTTTATAACAATTGTTATTATAATTATTTAATTATTATATTTTATTGTAGAATTTTCAGTACAATGATTTTTAATAATTATACGATAATAAATAATTGATATATTAATACAGCACATTTAATACAAATAGACAAAAGGTTGTGCTATTGGCAAAATATATATATATTTTTTATATTTCTACTGAGAAATTGAAAAATAATAATTGTAAAATGTCGTAGTGGTACTGAAGTTTTTCAGTTTTTGTTTAAATGGTTACGCATTGTTAGTCAAAAGGCTGAGATCCGCTGGTGTAGAGAAATGCAAAAAAAATTAAAAAAAAAAAAAAAAAAAAAAAAAAAAAAAAAAAAAAAAAGAGAACGAAAGATACCTGTTGACCTTAAGAATATTTCCACTAAAAAATACAGTTCCATTATTTTTAGTAACCTTATTTTTAAAAGTAGTGAATGAAATATGTACTGTTCACGTGAAACTCATATGTTATGAAAAAAAATTTTCGATTTTTTTGATTTTCAGCGTTGACCATCGGTGCGAATCTTCGCTTTTATTTCTGCGAATATGATATAAATATGATGTAAAGGCACGAAAGACAACTGACGGCAGGATCACCCCATAGCAAAGGGCTTTCCCTCCTTCGATAATAAATTCCCTCTTTCCGGAGAACACCGAACTCTCATGTGATCTCCTCACCTTGCGGTACGTAATTAACATCCTTTCTGAGCAATCCTAAGTGCTTCAGCAGATTGCCAGCCAAGGATGTGATTGAAGTGGTCGAATATGATAGTACTCTGCGTAAAAGTTCATAATCCAGAATCGATGCAAATCATTGAGTATTAAAAAAAAAGGGAAACCACAATATTAAACGGATAAAATAGACATAAACTTAATTTAATTTTACTGTAAGAAGAGCATGCAAAAGAAACTGTGTGAGTGTAAAATAGTGAGGAAGATATTATTGTTTAGGATTTCCTTCCATAAAAACATCACGTATCTGTCTTTAAGTGGCATCTTTTATCTTTTCTTTATCTCTAAACTCTACTCGATTCTGTATAAGAATCGTTTGGTATCACTTTCACTCAAAATTTGTCAATGTAATTTATTGCTATCTACGTTTTAAAATGTTTCTAAAGTGAGACATGGCATTGCCATTATAAATACTTATGTTGTACCTTGCTAGTGCTTTATCAGGATGATATCGTTAAGTGGAAACTGCGTCTTATCCTGGTATTGCACAAATTACGCGAATGAGAGAAATCGGGATAATTTTTCTGCCTTCCTCTTCCTTCCGAAGGCTTTCTCTTCCACTGTTGTTGCTGCTTCTGAAGTTACAGTGCTTTTATGTTGAGCTCATTATTTATGGCTCTTTAGTAGCTTCTTTGCTTCGTCATTGCTAACTTCCTAGCCCAAGTTTTTGCCCAAAGTCTCATAGGTAATAAAAAAAAGTACTAAATATCATAAATGCTCAAAATCTTTGCCTGCTAACCTATCTCGCCGTATTTTCCTACAGACCAAATTCATTGTTGCGGAAGTCTTATTGCTTTAATAATGCCATGCTTTAATAATGTCAGCTAAGAGTAGAAAATTATTAAAATAATGTTTCCAAAAGTAAATAAATATTAATTATGGGGCCTACGTCGGTGGTCTCAAAAACTTTTATTCGGCCGGCGATTACATTTATTGCAAATTTAGCGCTTGTAGTTTTAGGGACACAAAGATACGGGAAGAGCTTATGTGCGTGATTGCTATTGAAGGTAAAAGGATAAGATGAATTGGCTGGGCTTTTTTATTGTCGCTGTATGCTTGACGCTAGGACACATGATTAGAGTCAGGTGACTAGAATAAGTTAGTACAGTCAGTATAGTTTGCCAGTCGACAGCTAATAGAATTTCAGCATTCTGTTGTTTAGGGTTTTCCGTTTTACGTTAAAATTGAGTTATTTTAGTGGTTAATTTAATATAATGAAATTTCCTGAAATAAATACCAGTCTGAAATTTAATAATTAGTTGTCAATGAGTTTGAAATGCAAAGTATAACCAATATAAATTTCTTGCTAAACTTAGACTTCAGATAGTAAAAAAATATAAATCTGATTTTTTCCCCTTTTCTTTATAATTAGTGTTTACATACGTTTTAATATACATTCAGTAAGAAAAAATTTTAATTTAGTTTAATACTTTTTGTTTTGCTTAAAATGTTTTTAAAATCTAAGTGTTTAAAAATCGGATTGATTTCAATAAAAATGCTTTAATAATTAAAAACATTAAATATTTGTATAGTATTTTGTTCTATATTTTTTCACTTTTCAAATAAACAGAAAATATAGGACGTTTCCTTGCTAATTCAAAGGTATATCCATCTAGTATACTCTAAAAATGTTTTACTATTCCACCTGGGCCATTACTATTGAGAATCTTTACTGATAAATCATATTAAATTTAAAGGAGCGGACGTTAAAATCTGAATCCTTTCAAGAAATTGTAAAAAAAAATATTTTCTTTAATTTTGTTTTCCATCAGTATGTGTATGGGCATCTATCTGTATGCGAAGTTTATCTGGGCAGTAATATGTGCATTAATTATTGGTTGTATGTTCGATGTAAGTATAAATGGAAGCTTTCTTTTCCTATTCGGGTTTATCTCAGTATAAAACTGCAGGGAAATTACAATATGAACTTAGCCAAAGAACATAAAATTTACAGTGCTATATTTTAAAAAAGACTATAATTATCGTGACTATAGATATAATTTTGAAACAATTTTTTTTTTACTTGAGTCTGTTGAGAAATTTATCAAGCGGGTTCTATTGTGTATAATACGTAAAAAAAAAAAAAGAGTTGATTAAATTAATAAGCAGTGTAATGAGCCTCAATTCCAGAAGATTTTCAAACGAGATAAAAACTGGTCAAGGTCAAGCATTATTTTGCTATATTTTAATGTATCTGCCTATCTCAGCAAACGGTATGTTACTATGGATGTTGTTATATCCTTCAGGATTGGAGGGGGGAGAGGAATTTGGTGATACGCCTAATTTTTTAAGTGTTTTTTGGTGTAGATAAATACTCTTAAAAGCTGTTGATTACTTATCTCTCCCAAGGTGTTAACAAATAAAATTTTGAAGTTTAGTCTGAACATTTCTATCCATTTATGTACGTAACCGATTGTTACGACACGCAGAATTTCTAAACTTTAGCCTCCCATTTTGGGAATTATCAAGAGCAAACGCGCGGCCGACACCACACTACGGCACGTGCGGAGAAGTTATATGACGGGTGGCAACTGATTCTCGCGCTCTCATTGGCCACCGTCTGTAGGAATTTCCGTAGAAGAATTCATGTCGAAATTCACACGCTGAGATGGGTGGCATTTATCACACTGGGGTTAAGAGAGAGGGGTCTGCTACCCCTATCACCTTTTTTTTTTTATTTTTTCCATCTATTTATAGTTATATATGTCTGTATGTGAAGTGGATGAATTGGCGTTGATGAGATAATATTCGCTTTTTCGATAAAATATTTTGATCTTTGATACTTGGAATGTTCGGAGAAAAAAAAAAAAGCGTGATAGTAGAGTGGATCATATGGGTGAAAAGTACTCCACTGTAACAGCACTAACATATTTGGTTGTACAGTGACTCCTCCTTAAACGCACCCTACCTAAAAAAAAATCTGCCGTGGACATACATGACTTCCTTTGGTGGCCTATTAAATTATACATCTTTATTTGCTGCATTTCATTTAACCTTATTTCTTTGAATTATTTTACCTTAATTAACCGATTCCTCAAACGAAGTTAAAAATGATATTGAAAATTCCAATGTACCGGTTTCCGTAATGAAATTTTTCTTACTACGTATAACATTTAATACCCTTTTAAAGTCCTTATTGGTTGTTAATTTATTGCCATTCGTACCGTTATTTTTACATTTTAAATACGCTGATCATGCTAATTTTCGTTTATTGACTTTTCCTGTGCTGATTGTGACTGTATCTACCTTCATGAAGATTTATTTATATTACATATACAGTGTGACAACTAGGGAGCTATATGAAAAACAAAACACTTGATTACTTTTGAAATCGTTTAGTTTTTTAATCAAAAATTCGTTGAAGTGTTACAAAATATGAAATCGATAATAAAACAAATTACAAATTTGGGCTTCGAGATGCCCATATTCGGATGGAAACGTACGTTATTCAAAATTGGATGGCTGTAGGTACCGTTGTTTTACCACGATGCGAGAAACATACATACATTTATGCAGATTCTTCATTATTTAACTTCTTTAAATATACAGGGCTCTAATATTTGGTGGCAACAATTTGAAACGTGAAATGACATTTGAACCAGCGCGAAATGCCAAAATAAAATTAATAGTACTTCAGGGCAAATTGCTCCTTTGGACTAAAAAAAAAAAGTCGAAATTGATTTGAGAAGTTCAAAATTAATGTTTCCGATGAAATTTGAAAGTGGAAATTTTTCGCGATTGCATTACTTCCTTTACTTTCTACAAGGAATAAAAACGAAACGAATGTTGATTGAAAGGATTAGTATTACTGCTTAGCAAACACACATACATTAAAAATAAAATAAAATAAAAATAAAAGAACATGGAGACTTTTTGCTTGGGACAATGATTGACGTCAACTCTTTAAAAAAGTTTCTCCGGAAGAAGCGCGAGTTTTAATTATCTCTCACATAAAGTATCCCTGCTTTCTTCATTTGGGTCTCTATAGCAAAATCATGCAAGTTAAAGCTCTTTGTTTTCTTCTTTATTATCACTGCTGTCACTGTTCGTCTGATGTTATAAAAACACCTAGTTCTTCATTCGTTATTTCTCGTTTAATTCATCGACTTCCCATTTTCCATACCTGAAACTCTTTCGCCACCAATGGGTTCTCATAATTTGTTTATTTGAGTTTAAATAAGTTATTTAGAAGTCAGATCAACACACTGCCATTATTTGAAATAAATGTCAGTTTCAAATATTTAATATTTTGTCATCAATAGTTTGAATTACAAAGCGTAACTAACAGAAATTTCTTGCAGATCCCAACTATTAGATTTCAGAAAGAAAATAATTATGAATTGGAATATTTTTTTGCGTCATTATTATTACCATTTGTGTATGTTTTGAAAAATATTTAGCAAATGGAATTATAAAATTAGCAAAGAAAAATTATTTTGTTAAAAAAAAAAAGCTTTTCATTTTGGTTTAAAAAAAAAATTCACTGCTTTCAGATACAGCATGCAATTTCAATTTGACACCTGTTTTAATCCATTGTGTAGATGAAAAGTACGCGTATTTATTCTATAGTATTGTAATTGCTCCATTTCCTTCGAAGATTCTATCTCAGGATAAGCGATTGCTTGCGCTAATAAAAAAAAAAAAAAAAAAAAAGAAAGAAAGGGAGAGAACGATAAATGGAGTGGTATTATGGTAACTGGAATCATCGAACGACCTTCGATTACCTTGACAGCAAAAGATAACCTTCTATCAAGTGTTGCCAAATTCAGTAATCGTTTTTCTTCGATGAAGTTCGCGCACGCTCAATCCCTTCCTCAATCGCTTCAACGGTATTTATCTCAACCCTTTGGAGACGGAAAGTACAGTTAAATCCCAATTAACCACCACTTGTGTGAACAAAAGTTAGTTTGTTGTGAACAGATGAAAGATTTACCTATCCTATCCTATCTTTTTCTCATCCGGTGTCAATTTTTTTTTCTTATATTACGTGCTCCGCCCTAAGGCACTACACGGAAAGGGAGGGATGCCCCGTGGAGGTCTTTTTAAGGGAAACTGGCTCGTATCCACGTTACGCATGGGGAAAACCACGAAAACGTCCATGCAGCCAGCCCGTTCGGCGGGACTCGAACCCTGGACCGAACTACCAGTGTTCAGCGGCTTTACCGCTCGGCCGCTGGTGGGCCGATCCGGTGTCAATTGCTAGAGTTTTTACCAGTTCGTTCAAACTATGTCTATCGGCTTTTCACTTTAGCTTGAAATATATGGCGATTTACGCCCACTCGAGGGCGAATATGATTGGTCTGAGCTATCAGGTGATCAAGGTAGAGGCAATTTTCTTATTAATTTTATAAATTGAATTTTAATTCTTGTAGCTATTTATTAATTTACGAGAGAACCTTTTAACTTGCGTAGTTTGCTTCTATCTTTGCGTTAGGCGATTCTTAGTTTTAAATCATTTTAGTTGTATTTCTAGTTACTGAGAGCGAGATCACGTGACTGCACTGCGAGGTCATTCATTGTATTTATATTTGCATTTTAAGTACAAGTTATAAAAAGAGTTCACCATGGAAGATTTGCCATTACGAACTACCGGCATAGAGCAAACTTGTTGACGGTAAATGTAGAACGGGAAATAAGAATGCGCGGCGAGAGCAGCAACAGCAGATGCATAGTTGCCGATTCGATTTTATTGGCAGACTAGGCTTTTCATTAAATTTGCCAGTCTATCGCTGGATCACCGCATCGGATGCTTTTTAGTTTTTAGTCTTTACGCATGAAAATATTTCACAGTATTGCATGAAATTTGTTGAATTAGCAAAATTTAAATTATGCAAATTCCATTCACCCACCCTTAATGATTTTCAATATAATTTTTCTTATTACATTTTAACTGAATTGTGTCCATCTGCTGTAGACATTTGCAGAACATATTGCAAAGATTCAATTAAAGTTTAAACAGTGTTAATATTTGCGTTTTATAGGTACATTACTGAGTTTATCCACACAACAGTATGTGCATTAACTACTAATTTTACTTTCCTCATATTGAAAAGTAGACTTTAATGAATAGAAGTTTTTCTTCCGTAATAAGAATTTTCTCAGTATAAAATTCTTAAATAATTCTAAAATCAAATTAGCCAAGACTATGAAACGACGTATCATTTTTCAAATTGTTGCCACCAAATATTCCCCTGTATTATTTTTAAAATGCAGGGCATCTGTATCTGCACAAGTTGCTCTGTATTATTTTTAAAGATAATTAAGTAATGAAGAAGTTGCATGTATGTATGTATGTTCCTCACATTGTGAAAAAACGACAGTACCTAAAGCCGTCAAATTTTAAAGAATGTAGTCTCCACCTGAACATGTGCATCTGGAAGCCTGAATTTGTTTTATTATTTATTTCATACTTTTAAAACTTTAATCAATTTTTATTAACAAACTCAGCGATTTGAAAGCGAGCAGTGGCAACACTGTTCCAAATAAAACAGTTTTATCTCCAGCTCACGAGACTGCTGCCATTTGGAAAAACGAAAGCTATTTATCTTACAGCTTTAATTAACAAACTCTACTCTATGAAAGCAATATGTTGCCGCGGTCAGGTATAAAATATTTTTATCTTCGCGCGCCAGTATTTTTCCATTCAGTGAAGTCTAACATGCTTTCAAATTTAATCTGGAAGATTACTGAGTAATAAAATACGCAAATGTCACCAAATACGGGGATGAAAATTTTAACTTTGGCAGACCTCACCTTTCTTCTCATTCAAAACGGATCGGATTCGGGAGAAATTCCCCCTCTCTACCCCGTCTCATTCTGCTTGATAGCTGGAATTATATCGGCTGGGCATCGCGGTCAGAGAGCGTGGGATCTCTTCTCTCTTTGCTTTCGAAGCTACACTTCTGCGTTTACATTTCTTTCCATACTCTCAGACTGTTTCTAGTACTTTCTCTATTCTCATTATTGACGCTTCAATCGTTTTACCTTTTTCCACTGATGTGCTGGAAAAAGACTGGTTTTTGTTTCTCTTATCTCTTGTAATAGTACGTTATACCGTATATTCCAGTCTTAAATTTAGCCGTACGCCGGGGAGCTATTTTTGAATGAAATTCTAAGTGGACCCGAGGCCCTAAATAAGGCGAGGTCGGATGTTTTTTTTTTACTATTTGTCATAAGCTTAATAATTTATTATTTTTTAAAGATTTATATCTTTATATTTCATTCAATTTTAATTTAGTTATTAATTATTTTATTTATTTATATAATCTTTATATTTTATTCAATTTTAATTACTAAGGGCCATTGTCTGGAAACGCATTTTGCGCCGAATCACTTTTCAATTTGTTGCCACCAAATATGTACTATATTTAAAGAAATTAAATGATGAAGAATCTGCATGAATATGCAGAATTTGCATGCTTATCGCATTGAAAAAAAAAAAAAAAAAGAAGGATACACACAGCCATCAAATTTTGAGTAACGTCTTCCTTCTCCCGAATATAGCCTCTCGTATGAAAGGAGAACTTCTCATTCATCAATAACGTTCTGTTCTTTTCCTTTCCTCATCACTTTGCTTACTTTCTCCTTCGCACAGGTACTGAAGAATTAAATTTTAGAATTTTGTCTTCTTTTATTTGTTTCATTTTATTTTTCCTTTTTGTCTTATATTTAATAATTATTATTATGTGTGTGTGCGCGCTTGCATGTGTGTTACGAACTTGTACGAAAAGCATTGTTATAAATTTTAAATAAGCCGTCATGTATGATCAAAGAAAGGATTAATTCAATTTGCATTAATTCCTATATGGAAACTAGTTTCGGTTTACAAGCATTTCGAAAGACGACCTGCCTTCAAGGAAAGAACTGAATTTTTGAACCGACGTTTCATTGTACTGGTGACAGGATTTATGCTTAAAGTTGAAATCTTTTGTTTGAAGTTACTCCACGATCAAAAAGAAGAAAGAAATCTTTATATAAAAACATTATGTCATTTGTGTATCAAATTAATGATAAGTATTGTCGAAAGTGCGGATGTTTATCGTGTGACCCTTCCGTAAAAATATGAAATATACAAGTGTTCTTACATCATATCGTTTTCGTCTCAGTGACCCTCATTTGCAAATAAACGCTTGAAAAGTTTACATTTACGTTTGCTCTTCTTCTGGTCATTGATTGGTACTGCGTCTCAATGTATCCTTCCGTCAACAGGTCGAGAGACAAGAAGCTGTTTCTCATGGCTAAACTTAGTATCATCCTGGCCTTCTTTGTTGCAATCTGTCTCCTAAAGTGCGCCGTTTTACGTTTCTTCAGATAAGGTTGACAAGGCAGTCGCACATACAGTCCATGAATCATCTGGTACTCACTACTTTCAGCTAGCCTGAAACATAGTGACGTCACGTAATCCAGGAGATGGTTGATGGTCGTTTGCGGTTTTGCAACCTTTGGAATCGCTTTTCTCTGCCGTCTTGCGTTTACAGATTGTTTGCGTGGTTAAGATTTTACTACGCCACAGCGATTAACCCTGCGTTTTGACCCATAAGTGATAAGGTGGCTGTAGTAATTGTCTGTTTACTAAACATTGCCGTAACGCAGAATCGATGCGTCTTTTTCTCCGGTTATGAAACTGTTTATACCAGCACTTCGTCCCAGCTTTTTCAATATTTTTGTTCTCTTTTAGCGTCTTAGTACTAACTGGTGAGAGATCATGCCACTAAACGATATGCATAACTGAGAAAATAAGCTGGTTAATTAAATGCCTTAAATTAACACTTATCCTGTTAAAATTTACCACATTGATCTAGTAACAAAAATAACGAAGGCCATTTAACCGAAAAGAAATCAATGGTCATTATTCCAAAATTCCGATAAATCGTTTTTGATAAGCTTGTATGCATACAGTATAATATCTATACCTTTCCCGTCGTAAACTTTAGAACAGTGAAAGAAAATTTCGTATTCTGTGCCAGAATCTCAGACTTCTAATACCATTTCAGTTAGTAATCAACTTTGTAGTTTAAACTTAGGGAAGCTTTAACTGTTCTCCCATAATCGAAAATAAGTACACAGAATTGCAGTCAAATTCTTAAGATTTTAATAAAAAGACGGAGTGGTAACATTTTTGTATATGTATCAGAGTAAAATCAATATAAAACGTTTAAATATCAGTGCAGAAATGATATGATGATGTATACGCAACTGCATGCGCATTCGTGTAAATGCACCTTTCATACTAGTGTATCCTCAGTGTCTAAGATAATTTTTGCTAATATACGCGCATCCGTGTGGCCTTTTTGTGTCTCTGAGTAAATCAATATCAAATGTTTAAATATCAATGTAAATATCAGTATAAAATGTTCAAATATCAGTGTAACAGCATTACTAGTGTACAATATCAGTGTAACAGCGCCTTGTATCTCGTATGAAAGTGTTGTCTTATGTCTTGACCCTGCATGGCCCTTTACAGTCAAAAGTTTTAATAAACGTGCAACGCAGGGGGGCAATCTGTGCAGCAAGAGGGCACTTAAAATACATGAAAAGCCGAAAGTTCTCTCTCTGAGGTTGATGGTAGGGAAAAGGGGGGGTCGGAGATCCTCGGACCCCCGACGAGGTGTTCTCACTCAAAGTTGGGACGAAGTTTGACAGTTACAGAGGTCCGCCAATGCTAAATATATATTACAGTAATGTACAGGTGCCAGTCTTGCTTTAACCTGTACGTGCTACATCGTTGTGCATGATTTGAAGCTCAAAGAAGGCGTGGATATTTACAATCCACATAGTTGTACAGCGATTACGTTTTAGTCGAAGCAGGAAGGATGCAAAATCAGCTATGCGCTCCCTGGGATTCGAGTTCTGTACCTCTAGATATTCTGCCGTCTATGCCATAAAAGCACGCGATGAAGAAAGAGGAAATTCCTGCTATTCTCTCCCACTTAATGGGCGATTGTGGAAGATGGTGATAAAGTAGCCAGATCCACATGGTGACGAATACAGACGGGTGCCACTTTAGAGCGATTAGGTGTTTATCGGAGCGGGAAACAGAAAAAATTAGAAGTGCCCTTGCCGGGATTGGAATTCCGGACATCTCGATGTGCTATCAATTGCCCTTTGAAAGCATATAGTGAGAAAGTAGAAAATTCACTATATAGTGTCTTCGGGCATGCATGCCTAGGATGAGTAGTTAAGGAAATAAAGCTTCCGGCCGTCTTTTACGGATACCCAATATGATGTAAACTTTTTCCCTCTTTCCCATTTTTATTTCCAGCCTATAAAATTGTTGTTAAATGTCCAATTATGATTAGCTACTAGGATTAGACAAATGTCAAACATCCAACTATGCTTAGTCAGATGTCAAATGACTATGATTAGTCAAATATCAAATTATGATTAGTCAGGTGTCCAACTACAAATGTGAAAATGGTTGTCAAATGCCCAACTATGATTAGCTGTGGAAAATTTGTTCATTTCTCCTTTTCGAACACAGAAATCATATTTCTTGATGCGAAATTTTAACGTTATTTTAAGTTGAATGATATATGACGAACCACACTGACAAGACGTGTTGTGAATGTGAAAGGATTCGAAGTAATCCAGTTTACGAACTAATAAAGCTTTACGAATAAGGTTTGCAGATTCAAACTGAAAACTGTGTTATTTGTCTGATTATGATTAGCTATCAAAAGCTTATTACTTTGTAGAGACATTAGGTTATTTCGAAGCAGGAAGACGTGATAAATGAACAATGCCCTAGCCGGGACGCGAACCACGGCCCTCTCGAATACGCGTCGAGCATGCTGACCACTACCCCACAAAGGCATGCGAAGAAGGCGGGAGAAATACCTCGTGTTCTTTGATATAAAATTTCAGGTTTTTTTTTTTTTTTTTTTTTTAAATCCGATCTATGTGAAACCATATGCGCATGATAAACTAAAATCCACCAAGAATCAAATTCAGAAATGGAATCTTTAAGAATCAAGCAAAACCTTTTACTTATAAATGAGGAAATGACTTGAAAGCTGAACTTCTGAAGAATCCGAGCAATTTTCTAACTGATATAAGGATGAAGTGGTATGACGACAAAGTTGTTATGGCTGTCTTTTAACAGCGGAATATATTTTTAAAAGGGCAAGAGATTAAAAGCTTTATCACTGACCGTGAAGAAAATTCTTTTTTTCAGCTCAAAGGCTGTTATTCTCGAAACGTGATTTTACATTTGATCACTTTAAATGTCGTCCACTGTCAATGTGTTGTTTCACTTTTCATTCGAGCCAGTCGTCATTCGGCAAAATGTAAGACATTTGATGATTATTTTTTAAATTTTGAATTGGATTGCTTTAAATAAAAATACATTTAATTCAATGGTACATCAAAATAAAATCATTCAGTATTTTTATAGAATGATGTTTTATATTTTTTCATTTTTCAAACAGACAACAAATGTAGAACATTCCCATATTAATCTAAATGTTCATTAATCAAGTATCCTATAAAATGCTTATTATCCCACCCATCCTCCTTACAAACTATTGATCAAACATATTAAATTTTGAAAAAGCACTTATAGGCAACCGTTAAAACCTGAACATTTTCAGATTTTTATTTTGTTATTAAATTTTTTTTAAATTATGTTCAAAACCTGGTGATTCTAGGTGCTGCCTCTTTTCCTCAATGCGAGGAAAATACAAACATATTCTTTATTATTTAATAATGGAGATTAAATCATGGGCTATTGAAATTATTATTGATTTTTTAAAATTAATGCAGGCCTTTAATTGCCATACCTTTTGCATATTTTTTAGTCTCACATGCATGTATTTTTTTTTCTTTTTAATGTTAAAAAAATTTTTATAGCTATTAGCAATCTGAACTTTTCAAGCTAAAGGGGCTCTCTTATTTCCACTTCTTTTAAGTTATTATATGATTTATAGTCGGATATCTTTTCTCTCTCCCTCTCTCTCTCTTTTTTTTTAGTTAAAAGATCATCGTGACAAACTATCGAAACAAAAATTTGCTTTGTTACAGTTAGTTCGGATGTACGTTTTTTGATTAGTGAAAAAACAAATGCACTGGATTTGCAATGTCATGAAAATATTCCATTACACATCTTTTGGGATATTGGTTTAATTGCTTAAAAACTGTAATTGCAATAAAAAAAATCTGATGTATACACCACATGACTGCCTTGTGTAGAATATTAAATAATGTGCATTTGGCATTTCATTTAAACTTATTGGATTGAATTAAGTGTACTTCATCGATAGCGCATAAACCAAGAATAAATGCACTCTTTAAAATTCACTATATTTATTTACCACAGTGACACTCTGGCGTTAGTTTAACACTTAACAGCGTTACATCTTATTCATTTTATAACTCAAAATGCACAAAAATTTGTACATCATCTGAATAACTATCTAATCGTTGCCACATGTTCTATTCAAATACTATAATAAATTTAAAGCGATGTATAAAAGAAATTAAACAAGAAAAAAAAAGAAAAAGAAAAGAAACAGTTTTCCACAGACGATTCAGTATTTCTTATTCAACTAATTCAATTATCACTTCGCGACAAGGCAAAAATACATAAAATCTCAAAATAGCTATATTGAAAATACAAAGTAAATTTTAAATACTTATTTCCTCGAATAAATTCCAGAATGGATGAAGCATAATTTAATTCGCATTAATAAAAGAAGGCGTTATCTTTGTTGTTGCGATGCTTAGTTCCTCTTAGATTGGCAACAAATCCACTATTCCGCTAAGTTTCAAATGTAAACAAATATGGCTGCTATGCTAAAAATGACTAGGCGTAGCCATACTTAAACAACTTTTAAATTGTTGATAATTCTACAAATAGTGCATGCAGATTTACTAAAGGCATAAAAAGCTTGACGGAAGATAAAAACAACATAATTCAATCATTTTTAGAGCAAAAAATGCATAATTTAGAAACATATAAGAATAAAGAAACTGAGATCACTAAACCGAGTAACAAAGTGGATATATATATACATATATTTGTATACTTTTGGTGCGGCCAATTGCAACCAAAATAGGACGTACACATCTACACGTTATAGCAGTCATATATGCAAAATTTCAACGTTCTGAGGCTACTCATTTCTGAGTTATGCGAGCTACATACGTGCATACGTATGTGTGTACGTACAGACACCATGAAAAAGTCTCTTCTGGATCCATTTTAAATCAGTTTTATAATTCGTTAGTCCTTTATTCTATCCTTAGGTACAGATGTCACGCAAAAACATCGTTAAATTGCATTCGATAGCGGTCAAAATGGATATTTTCATTGAAATATGGTACCCGGAATTTTTCATGATTACAATACTTTACTTCGTACAAGAAAGTAAAAAGCTGTTAAGAAATTTTTGGAGGTACAGGTGTGCGTTAATTTCTTTGCCTTTAAAAGAAACATTTGAATAAGGAAAAAAACACATTTTGCCCAGGAGATGTAAGACATCGCATCGTTATCTAAAACGATGTTTATCTAACCGAATCATAATTTTTTCAGTTAAAAGTTTCATCGTCAGTTATCCGAAATAAAATGGCGCTACTTCAGTTTACTCTGAATGTGTATATTTTTTTCTTTTTAATAAAAATAGCTATCACCATAAATAAATAATTAAATAAATAAATTCCATTCCGTCTATTTTGGATGTGAAAAGAATTCTAACCATTAATTATCCATGAAAATTGCTGCCACTGTAATTAGCCCCGGCATATCCTTTTCTTTTCCTTTAGTGAAAATAGAAAATAACAAGAACAGGGCACTACTCCAGTTAGTGTTCGGACGTAAAAAAATGTTTTCTTTTAAGTTGTTCTCCCCCGCCCAAAAAATGTCACAGTTTTAGTTAGTTCGGATATATAAGTCTCTTTTTCTAATGAAAAGAAGTCTCATAAACACTACTCCAGGTAGTTCTGCTAACTAATTTTTTTAATTTCTGATAACTAATTTTTTTAATTTCATAACTAATCTTTTTTCCGTACGCAGTCATGAATCCGTTCCTTTTAATTTAAGGCTGTAGACATAGCTGAGTAGATAAAAGTAGGAATAAGATGAAAACAAGACTAATTTCGGCGAATCACCATCTTTATTGTAGGCACATCAAAATTGTTTTTTTGGCAGACAAATTACTTTTCGATCATATTTGACTACAAATGATTTTTATATACACTGATAAAAGGCTACGGCGTCATTTCAAGCAAATAAGCAGCAGCATGAAAAATTTGTGCTACCAGCAGGAAAGTCCAAGCGAAAGAGAATGCGGCAGTTCAAAGGAAGACCGAAGAATGATGGTTTTAGTTCGAGTTAGAGAAAAGTTTTGGTTTACAATTATTTGATTGCGCAGGAGGTATCTGCATTAAAACGTTATGTAATTTCTAATGATCTCGAACTTGGGAGAAAGAATGAATTTAGAGGGAGAGCACCAAATTTAATATGTTAATTTTGAGGTCGCCAATTATTTTTTAAAACAGCTGTCATATTTTTTTATATCTCACATATCCCCTCCTTCTAAAGAAAGGTTGGGTAAGCAGGGTGGAAGAGAAAGCATTAGAACAGCAAAATGTGAAAGATTTAATTTTGAAAATGCAAAACATCAACTTTCAAACAAAAAATTATCATCGTAGAATTTTGATTCAATTTGGCATTTTACTGAAAGTCCTAAAATTTGGAATTCTATAATTTAAACAGTATAGTCTTTTAAAAAATTGCACATTTTAGAGGCCTGAAATAAGAATGTCCAATGAAATTTTGTAAAGTTCTTGATGAAAATAATTCCACAAGTTAAAAGTTAAACACAAAGTAAATGTTCACTAAAAAAGTCTTTCAAATTTTTGTACAGGAACACATTTCTATAATAGTATAAATTGAATGATAAACTTTCATATACTTTCATATTCAGTAAAATTTTCTAGTTAGTTAAACTCATATTCAAGAAATGAACTTTTATATTCAGTGAAATATAGTATTCAATTTTACAATTAATTAAATAAATTCTTATTGGAGATACACATACTCATTACAACAAAAATTCAATATAAAAATATAGTAATATGATCCAATACTGAATATAACAAGAATACTTTAACGAATTACCATTTTTATTGAAGCGCATCAAAATTATTTCTTTGGTAGACAAATTACTTTTCGATCATAGTTGACTACAAATAATTTTTATATACTCTGATAAAAAGCTACGGCGTCATTTCGAGCAAATAAGCAGCAGCGTGAGAAAGTTGCGTGTTGCCAGCAAGAAAGTCTAAGCGAAAGGGAAAACAGCAGTTCAAAGGAAGACCGAAGAAGTGGTAGAATTAGTGGTTAGAGAATAGTTTTTGTCTACAATTATTTGATTGGGCAGGAGGTATCTGCATTAAAACGTTACGTAATTTCAAATGATTTCGAATTTGGGAGAAAGGATGAATTTAAGGGGAGAGCAGCAACTTTAGAATGTTAATTTTGAGGTCGCCAATTATTTTTTTAATTATTTTCAGCTATCATATTTTGTTGTATCTTACGTATTACGTATGAAGTTAAAAGACGTTATATACGTGTAATAATAAAATTCCATAGTCAAAAGTACTTATAAAACCCTAAGTTAAATTTCGTCTTTTATTTTTGTTTATTCCTCAATCACAATTCTAAATGCATGTTCTTTTCTTTTTAATGGCGACGATCTCTTATTCGAAAGTACGTGGAATTAAATTCACAGCCCCGTAGTCAAATTCATTTTCCCGCTTTTTCTACACGTACAGTTATTGAATGTTCTGGAAATATTTAAAGCGAACTGGATTGGCTGACGTAATTTCTTGGAAGCTCCGCCTTTCCAGTAATTATAAAAGAACTCGCAAAGGAACATCGGGCGGTCTTTTCATTAATGTAATGATGGAATAAACATCAATTCAAAAAGCTATTAATTGTTCTTCGAAGATGTAAATTTTAACACAGCTGTTTTTCAAGAAAAATAATAAATGGATTCTTTTTGTTATCATCGTTTGTTACTTTGAGCTACGACTACATCACATCATCATGGCACATCACATACGTATAAAGTTAAAGGAACTTTTAACTATATAGTTACTGTGAAAGACCGAAATCTGGAGAATGTCGACTTTCACCGGTGAATGTCAACATTCACATAGTCGCTTGGTGTATGTCCGAAATATTTTCCAAATACTCTTATTTCTGAGTTACACCGGTGAATGTCGACATTCACCATGTACTAATGGTGAATGTTGAATATATGAGAATATTATATTTTCTTCTCCGTAATTCAGTCGCGAAAAAACACACAAGTACTTAAAACACACAATACATTCAAAATGAGAAAGGAAAATAATAGAAGTTAAAAAACTTACTTAATTATACAGTACGTAGTAAATGAGAAAATAAAATAATAGTAATAAAAAACTTACTAAATTATGTGATTCAAATCTGATTAATTGCAACAACTTAAACTATTATGAGACTTTGAATTGCACAAGAGGCCCTTGCTTTTACAACTGCATTTATGGGAAACAGCCAGTCGCCTCTCTTTTCGACCTACACCAGAGCATATCTGTGATTGTCGACATACACCGGTGAGGGTCCGAATGTACAAGAATGTAATGCAATATTCGATCTTTCACCGACGTATTTGGCGAATGTTGACATTCTCCGATGAAAGTCGACATTCTCCAATTTCGATCTTTCACAGTAACATATATATATATATATATAAAGTTAAAGCGTTTCCTGCCCAAACAATGACAAAATTCTAGTTAGTTCGGATGTATACCTTTTCTTATAGTGAAAAGAAGTCTTACAAATTATTTGAAGAAAGTAGGTACTACTCCAGGTAGCTCGGATATATAGATGTGTATATTTATATATATATAAAGTTAAAAGAGTCTTATTGAAAGCATCTCCCTCTAAATAAATGGCATTACTTTAGTTAGTTCGGATATATCCACTTTTATTAACGAAAGGAGTCTCATCGTAAGTTCAAAAAGAAATGGCGCCACTACAATTAATTCGGATATATATATATATGTAAAATATAACAAAATATGATAGCTGTTTCAAAAACTAATTGGCGATTTCAAAATTACCATGCTAAATTTGGTGATCTCCCCCTAAATTCGTCTGTTCTCCCAGGTTCGAGATTATTGGAAATTACATAACGCTGCTTAAAAAATGGTTACTAAAAGTAAAACTGACCAATCATGGCTTTAGATCGTTTTTGCATCTCAGCAGTATAAATTCTGCTTCGCGAGGAACTATCTTCCTTTTTTTTTACTGTCTTCTGCCATGCAAACGTATCTGCGCCGCTTATGCTTTCCTGCCTGAAATGACTTCGCATCTTTTTATGCCACATGTAAGAAATTATCGTAATTGCAGTGATTAAAGAGTATATTGTCTACAAGGAATTATTCTAGTGTGCCTGCAAATCTGCAAATAAAGGTGTTAATTGGCTGAATTTAGTTTGGTATAAACTCATTCCTCTTGCCTTAACACTCTGCCATCCCGATCTGTGTTCCGAAAATATGTCATATTATATTGGCGTATGCAAATAATTAAATGCTTAGATATTTCTTACTGCTTAAATGAAGTCATCTACTTTTGGAAAATTTCTTCGGAACTATAATTAAGTAAAATATGCGCTTATACTTCGAAATGATATAAATAGTTATATAAATCAAGCAGGTTATGAGCCTCTTATGTCATCCGAGCTGCCGTATTGGATAACATGCATCTGGGAATTTTAGATCGCAGTTACGCGCTTTCACTGAAACACTTCCCGTGCAATTAATAATCTTTCCTTAACAGCTAAATTGCTCTTTTCTCTGAGCTGCCAAGAAGAGAGACTGAAAAGTGAACTAAAGGCTTCAAAATGTTCGCCAAAGCATGCCACTATTATCACGTTTCCCCTTAATTGGCGGTTCTGTGAAATATTCTCATAACAGTTCCGCTAGTAATTTCTTTCACTATGGAGAGGAGGAGGGGCAGGCATCTGACACATGCATAAATTGTTTAATTCAGACTCCCAATATAGCTGATGCAGCGGAGTTTTTATCCCAAAGGAGCGTTAGCCCAGAAGTGCTATTAGTCTCGAAACAACATTTTTTGTCGGTTCATTATAAACGGCGCATCACTTTTTAAATTGTTGCTACCAAATATTATAGTCCTGTATTACATTTAAAGAAATTAAATTATAAAGAATCTGCATGAATATATGTTTCTCACATTGTGAAAAAACAAGGGTAGTGAAAAAACAATGGTACCTAGAGACATCAAATTTTGAATAACATAACCCTCCACCCGAACATAGGCACCTGAAAACTCGAATTTTGAATTTGTTTTATTATCTATTTCATATTTTGTAAGACTTTAGCGAATTTTTCATTAAAAAAACTCAATGATTTCAAAGCAAGCAATGGGAACAATGTACCGAAAAAAAAAAAAACCTGAAGGGATTCAGATTTTAGATTACGTCCAAAGGGATCTTGCTTAATAATATAATAACTTGCCGAACGAAACAAACATTAAACTAAACCCAATACGAACACAAAAACCAACTCAATATAATTCCAACAGTCAACCCAATACAATTCCATTAATCCATCCAGTACAGACCCAATAACCAACACAGTACAATTCCAAAAATTCTAATAGCCAACCCAATGCAACTTCAATTACCAACAAAGAAACATAAGCACTAAATTGAAAAGTGAATCGGACAAAGACCCAATACCAACACAGTACAATTCCAAAAATTCTAATAGCCAACCCAATGCAACTTCAATTACCAACAAAGAAACATAAGCACTAAATTGAAAAGTGAATCGGACATTTTTGTGAAACGACGCAAAACGTCCAAACGAAAGTAATAGTCCTTCGGGACTACATCCCTTTGGACTAAAAATACTTTTGTCTCCAGCGCATGACTGTATGCCGTTTTTAAATATTTTGTGATGTTGCTGTTGAATTGAATTTTATGTAGTTAAGGTGCAAAGAACATGATATTTCATAAATAAAAGCAACTTCACGGGGGGGGGGAACCTCTTTGGGAATAATATGAAATCTGAAATTTCAGTTTTTTTTTTTGGTTTTTATTTGCTTGTATATTCTTCTGATGGATTAAAGTCCAAGATTTACGGATGACAGTCTAAGATGCTTGATTAAACAGCGCGCAGAATATACCAAAAAATTAATTTAAACTAAGCGATTTCCTGCTTCCAGTGTTGAAAAGGCACCAAAGTTTTCTATCTAAATTGCAAAAATGTCTTCGTCCGGCATCCGCGCATTGTTGTTCAATTGCGAAGTTTCAGAGTCGTAGGACTTAAAAGCTGCGAAATTTTTTCGGTAGGATATTTATAAGGATCATTTCAGCTAAGCCTTAAATAGTCTGTCTATGATGATGAATATATTTCCTTTAGACTACGTAACTGATTTCCAAAGTTTTGGGTTTTTTCTCGGTCAAGTTTACGAGAACTGAACTATCGCTGATGCAATCGACGAACGATTGATTGGTTGCGTTATAGATCGAATGTTTTCATCGGAGGCTTAACTGTTAAATGTGAAGTCAGGAAAATTGTTTTAGCATGAAGTTTGTAAAATATGCTAAATAAATATTTTACCGACATCAGCTTTATCATCAAAATAACGGTGGAAGACGTATTGCCGTCAGTTTGCTCACGATATTCAACAGAAAGATGCTCACGGTACTTTTTGCTAGTTGTTTATGTATATTTTTCTTATATGTAAAAGGATAATTTTTTTAGATGAAAAATTGTCAAGATAGTTTTTGTTTAAAGGTTTCTTATAAAGATTAAAAACAAATTCCTGAAAGTAGCTAAGGGGAGTGATGATAAAAAAAAAATCGAAGTTAGACAGTTGATACATTTCCAACATATGCACGAAATCCGAAACTTGAATTAATTTTTTTAGTTACAAAGAAAGATTCGATTATTCCTATGCTTAATGATTAATTATAATTCGCATTTAATTTAGTAACTGCCTTCTGACTTAAAAGCTACATCGATAGTGCACTCAAAATACTTACCGGTAAAGAGTATTAGTGATTTTATATTTCATTTTTCTGCTAATATTCAGTATAGAAAACAATGGCCTTGTGTTTTTGTTTTTTACTTGAAGAGCTTTAAGTCACAGTATCTTCCCTGCTTCAGTGTAATACTAGTAATCCGCATAACTTTTATGGAAAAATTAACGAACATTCTTTCTGAAGAACCTGATAAAAGTGCTCAAGTAAGAAGCATTCATTTGTATTATTTATTCAACGAAATAGCATATTAGGCATTTGTGCTTTTATTATACATTGTAAAATTTAACAAATGTTATTTCTGATGAAGTAAAGCGTATGCCATTACTTTTTTTTTAATAAGACATTTATTACTTACGCATTTGAAATGTATGTCTTTTAATGTAAAGAACACTCTATCATTAGCCTTTCTACATAAATTAAATTTGTGTAAATTTTATGGCATAGCATTTTTAAATGTTTCTTTTAAACTTTCATATCAAATAAAAAAATTCGTTGGGAAAAAAAATGTAATTTTGTAAATAATTGCTTGTTTGCATGCTTTTTAGAATAAAATTTATGATTTCAGATGTTGGCTCTAGTGTAGAATTGGGTGCCCCTTGTTTTTTGGCGATAAATTTTTTTCAGTTTTGGTGATGAAACCCCATTTCTGGTTACCATGAGATCCCATTTCTGGTTACCATGAGAGTTTTAACATGGTTTTAGCTTCTTGATTTATTTAATTGAAAATAGATCGATGTGCACATGGGCAAAGTCAAAATGTGCACTGACTGGTTTGTGCAATTCTCTGATTTTTTTTTAAAAAATAGGTCGGTGTATACGTGGACAGAGTTTGTGAAATTCTTTGACTTCTTGTTTTGGTGTTGTGTAGCGGCCATCTTGAAATTGTGTTTTATTGGCGCCGATCTTGGCGTCAAAACGGAATCGCCAAAAAAAAGGGGAACAATGGTTTCTATTTTTAATCTATTCATGAAAAGAATTTTGGTGATCTTCGACCGGGGGGGGGACTAATCAACATATTATGTAATATTGCGTGCTCAAGAATTGTTGATAACTGAGTAGAGTGAAATCTTAAATCTTAGAAGTACATACATTATTTGGGGTTTTAAGTTTTCTGCCTTTTTAACCTGAATCTTATGCAAACAAAACAGAAAACCTCTTATTTAAATATTTATTAAAAAGAAAATTATAGGATATCTGAGTAGCTTGTCTTGTGGAGTGAATTTTAAATAATTGTCTAATTCCTAGATTTGTAATTTTTATTGATTTATTTCTTTATTGCCTTAATTTTATATTTCAAATTTTTAGAGAAACGAAAATTTGCTGGCATTCATTTTTTTTTCTCCCACTAGAAATTCGAACGTGTTCTGAAACTGAATTTAAATGTCACAATTCAAAATGTGTTCCTCTCAGATGGTTGTGTGATAATGAGGATGACTGTGGGGATGGAACAGATGAAGATCCCAGACATTGCCGTAAATATAATTCCATATAAAATTTCTCTTATGTTTTATCTTGTTCTAAAAAATGGTGATATTTCTCTAAAGTCTCATGAAAGCGTTTCTGTTAACTTAAGAGGATACAGTATACTTTCAACTTTTGTTTTTTACATGTTCAAATTTAGAGTGAGAATTATGTTTATGTTATATTTTAAGAAATATTACATTCTACATATAGAATTTGAAAAAAAGTGTTAAACTGTTTGTTTAAATGAAACTGTAAAATATTAAAAAAAATTTTTTTCTCCTTTCAAAATTTGCTAAGTATTTTTTTCCCTGTTTTAACTTTTTTTTTTTCATAATGTTTTATGAATGTTAGCACAGGAGGTATGTAAAATTAATTAAGATTCTACAATGCTGAATTGTTTACTCCTTCAGTCATTATGGGTACATCATTAGTTTAGGTAAAGAAAAGACTCTATAAGTAAACCATGCTTACTGAGAGATTTTTAAAATCTATAAATTGCATTTGTATAATAAGTATATTCTCTTCAAATGTAAATGCAATAAAATCAGTTATGTGAGTGCTGTCATATGAGCCCTATCTTATGAAATATCGGATGATATATATAGCCAATAATTATCACCAATAATTATTTTCTGTGAGATAACTTCTTCCACAACAGACAAATTCTTCTGTGTCTGAGGGTTAGCATCTCGGGAAAATTTCACCACATAACATCACCGATAGTTTATTTCTGTAAGATAATCACTTCCACAGCAGATGAAACTCCTTTGTTTTGAGGATTAGCATCTTTAGAGAATTTCATTGTGTTACAAAAAATGTAAACTTATTTACGATAAAGTTTAATACTTCTTTTTAAAAAAATTTTTTTTCTTTTTAAATTATCTTTATTTATATTGGGCTTACTGAATTACCTTTCAATGAATACCATGGGATAAAAAACTTTTCAAACTTTTCAGTCTATTATATGACATCTCTACCATCTTGTAACGACTTATTAACTTATATTTTGAATGTAAGCTGATCCAAGGGGTAAAAATTTTGCTGTAAAAGTTCAACTAAAAGTGAAAAACCTTGTATAAATTGAATTTTAAATTGCCTTAAAAATCCAGCTATGTATATTATCAATTGGGTGAATAATCAATTGTTTAACTGAAGTGAGGGCCATTTTATCTTCAGGTTACATTCAAAAAATTGGGTGAGAGCTCTGAAAAATAAAAGTTTTGGCTCAAATAAATTTGGCTTTCCTAATTCTCCCAATACTTTTGTATTCATATCATTTGTTGCTTTAAAAGTTGTGTAATCAAGTTTATTTTGATAACTCAGTTATGGTAACCAGTCCAGTACAATTAGTATTACAATCTTTTTCTCTTCTCAGTTGTGTCAACAGTAGGGATGGACATATACATGTGTGATGTGTATGATGTTACAACCTTCATCCAAACTTGGTCTTCCTGACTGATGATCAAACTTCGTCATCATCTAACATAATAAAATATTCTTTTTTTTTTTATAATCAGATTTCAACTGCTTTATGAATTCTAATATGTAATCATTTTATTTCCAATCCTCATTTAGAACATTTTAAAAAGTTTCAATTTAAATCATGTAAAGTAATATGTAAAATATTGTCATTACATGTTTATTTTTTTTTGACGTAGATGTTTCTTCTACATGGTATGAGTAATTTAATTTCATGTACTCCGTTATGCTTTTATCACCCATAAATTTATATTTTTGAAGTATTAAATAATTAAAATTGATTTGAAATTATTTGTAACAAAATAATCTCGAATGATTTTTTTTTCAAAACATGCACGGAATATAATTTATTTCATGCAGTAAGAAAAACACATGAATTAATGATGTGCATATCAAAAATATGAATTTTAATTTTTTCATCAAAAAATTAATTATCTTGCAGGAATTTCTTATAACTTTCTAAAGAACAATATAAAAATAAGGAAATATAAGAACTGAAAACAACCTTTTATAGAATGGTATAAGCAAAAGTGTATAGTAAATCACTGAAGTGCAAAAAAATGTACCTTGCAGTGCCAGGCACATGGATTTTATCATAATTATAAATTTTTTAAATTCAATTTCCAGTTACAGCAGGTCTGTCTTAATGCATAAGCCTGCTGGGCTCTTACCCAGGGGCCCCTTGCTTATCTGTTTCATTTCTGTGAATATTTCTTGTAAGGGCCCTTGCATACTGGTTTGTCCAAGGCCCATAATGCTGTTAAGAATGCATTAATTTCTGCATACTGTTATTATATTAGTGATGTATAGTCATGATTGTAAATAAGCAGGCAAGCAATTTCCTAGTTTCATTTTCAGAAATATGATATATATGAATAAATTGATTTAAACCAAACATCTGCATTTTAAATACATAATTAAAAAAAGATGCTCATTCCTTGTAACCACAACTTTATTTTTAATGTTGCCAATAGCATAAAACATTCCATAACTAGACTTGTAAAATTAGCAAGTGTGCTTAAGTAATTATTGGTCAATATTTCTAATTTTCATATGAGCTTGTGTGTTTCTAGTAAATTTGTTCAAACATAAATTATGATACCCTGATCTTTTTTATGAAGGAAAACTGTCAGTGTAATGATTCTTATTCTGTAGAGATTTTAGTGTCAACTTTGGAATGATTTCGTATTTCCCTTTTCTAGAATTCATCTTATGATAATCATAACTGAAAAGAAAGTTTTTAATAATTTTTATATTTTGTTATTTATGACTATAAATGTGAATTTTTATTTCTATAGAAAATAAAACATGCTCTCCTGATCAGTTCCATTGTGGATCCTCTTCTGCTTTATGTATACCAGTCACTTGGAGATGCGATGGTCAGGAAGACTGTCCCGATGGTTCTGATGAAAAAGATGACTGTCGTAAGTGCAGAAGTTGAATTGCTCATTTATTATTTGACTTATAATCTATTTGTTGATCACAAAAAAGGGGGGGGGCAATAATTTCCCTTATGCCACACATTATGTATCAGAATTTCAAGTTGTTCATAAATTGCAGTTTGGTTGCCTTCTTCAAATTTGTAAATATAATTGTGTGTGTATGTATATACACAGTCCAGTCACATTAATGTGACCATCTGTCAAAAACCAGAATAACCACCTTTCGCAGAGCGGACTGCTGCGAGACGTGCAGGAAGAGAGTCACATAGGTCCCTGAAGGTGTTCTCTGGGATGTTGAGCCATGCCGACTCTAATGCCGTGGCCAGCTGCGCTAGATTACGCGGTTGAGGATCCATGGCGCGAACAACTCGATCAAGATGGTCCCACAGATGCTCGATTGGGTTTAAGTCAGGTGAGTTTGCTGGCCAGGGGAGGACGGTAAACTCATCCTGGTGCTCTTCGAACCACGCACGTACACTGGCAGCTGTATGGCACCTCGCATTGTCCTGCTGGAAGATGCCATCATCCTGAGGAAAAACAATGCGCATGTAGGGGTGAACATGGTCCGCAAGGACAGATGCGTACTTGTATTGATCCATTGTGCCTTCCACAATGATCAGTGAACCTAGAGAATGCCAGGAAAACATTCCCCAGACCATAATGCTCCCGCCTCCAGCTTGGACCGTTCCGGCAATGGTTGCAGGGTGGTTCCTTTCAGAGGTTTCACGCCTTATACGCCAACGTCCATCTGTCCGATGGAGCATAAAACGCGATTCATCCGAAAACGCAACCTGTCGCCACTCAGTGGACGTCCAGCTGCTGTACTGGCGTGCAAATTCTAGCCTTCGCCGTCGATGAACAGCAGTCAGCATAGGTGCACGAACCAGGCGTCTGCTTCGGAGGCCCAGACGCAGCAATGTTCGCTGAATAGTACTTTGGGAGACACTTTTGGTAGCCCCTTGGTTCATTTTGGTGGTCAGTTGCTCAACGGTAGCCCGTCTATCTGCCCGAACGCATCTCCGCAACCGTCGTTCGCCTCTGTCATCTATGGCCCGTGGTGCACCACATTTGCCACGTCGCTGATTTTGGACAGTCCCATTTTGCCATGCACGGTACACTTTTACCACGGCGGCACGCGAACAGTTCACAAACTCAGCCGTTTCGGAAATGCTTCCACCCTTGGCCCGAAAGCCAATGATCATGCCCTTTTGGAAGTCGGATAAATCGCTTCGTTTCTGCATTACGCCAACGATTAAAATGTTTTCCGAAGCCCTCACACACCCTTTATATACGCTCAACTGCACTGTGTTGCCACCTGCTTTCTGTGATTGGTTATTTAACTCTGACATGGAAAGTACGTGGTGGTCACATTAATGTGACTGGACTGTGTACATATATACTTAGTACACTCACATAACACAATATATATGTAAAATGTAAAATAAAAACATTTCTAATAATAAATTAACAATAGCGCTTTGACTCATGCTCCTCTCATCATTCTAAAAGTAGCAAAGCAGTAACTTTTCTAACAGAATCCTTTCTTCCTGCAATTCTGAAATGTGATCCATCATCTGATCTCTGTTGCAATCTTAACCCGTGATTTGAATATTAATCTGTTATGCATCTGAAATTTAGTATTTAGTTCTGTTAATGTAAACATTCTTATAAAGTGATCCAAAATGTAATCATGCCTTGCTGTAAAAGGTGTTTGGGTGCAATATCGCTGTTGCCTCTCTTCAGTTGCCCTTTTTTGCCTTTTCGCTTCATCTTGCTTGTAAAACATATCATCATCTGCTTGGTTTCGTTGATTATTTCAGAAATGTAATACCTCATAGATAAATCCTGGTGTGCTTATTCACTACCATAATGTAGAGATGGGAGTAAAATATCTTTTAAGAATGTTAAAAAGTAAATTGTAGGTTAACTCTGAGCACGTCTGTCTGCAAATCATTCATCTTTCTACTTCGTAATTATCCTATCGCCAATGATCATCAGCCAAAGATGTCAACTGTGTGTTCTCTTGAATTTTTGTCAGTTACTACAACATCTCTGTGAAAATTTTCATTCCATCGTCACTAGTTATGCTTATTTTCATTATATATATACAACGTGCCCATTAAAGTCAGGTAACAACCGTTTAACTGCCAAACGACTGCAGCTGTATTCATAAAATTGGTATCTAGATATAGTAAAGTGGCTATGCACTACTTGATGAGATAGCTCACAAAGCCACCTAGTGAAAACGGCAGAGTTAGCCTCCCTATCTCAAAAACGATATGAGATAGGAAAAAGGGAATTACAAAGCTGTAGAGTATTGTTGATTTTTAGTACAAATAGATACCTTGTGCATATAATACTAAAAACAGAATGCTGAAAACTCTCATTTGTTTCTTCACAATTTCTGAAACTGACGTCATGAAACTTTAATGAAAGGAGAAAAGATATCTTTCGGATGAAAAACATGTCCATTTTGCGGCACAATGACGCCGCTTGTAATTCACAATGGTGCAACTTCTTCATGAACCAGATAAAGGTCCAGCCAACATTCTTGGCAGGTATAATGTGGACACATGATGCATGCTTTTTGTGGAATAAAATGTACAATAGGCAGAACACCCATTATTGGGCACTTGAAAATCCATCATGTTCTGTGGCACAAACTCTGTGGGGTGCATCCTTGTACTGATTCTCTTTACAAACACAGTAGACAACATACAGATCATGCACAATCATGTCGCAAAACGCATCAGTTTAATGCAATTTGAGCTTGGTGTGCGAATTTGTACATTACGCAAATAGCATATGAAACGTCACACCTGTTCTGAAAAAGAGATACCTCCTCGTAGTTGTATGTTGAAGCTCATGGTCATGGAGTGATTTCCAAACAGTGATTATTGTTAGATGATTCTATCTAGGGTGAATGTGAGTGCAAGGCACGATTGGCAGCGCGGTTGCATCGACAACGCTTTCCTGCAGGCCCACATCCTTCATACAAAACCATCCTACAGGTTGTGAAACGTTTAAGGGAGATAAGCTGTGTGTCTAACTGACTGACTGACTAGCTGCGTGACTACGCTGCGATCCGGCAGACCAGCTAAGGTAGGGTGGAAAGTGCAACTGTAAAATATCGTATCTTATGGCCTCACATATTGAAAGAGCAGCACAAAGAGATAGAAGTGAAAACTGTGGCCTCTCAGAAAGTCTCTTTTGGAAAATCCTAATTAGGTGCTTATCCATCACACTAAATCAGGTATTACTGGACGGGGATGCTGGAAGATGTTTCGCATGGTGCAACTTCTTCATGAACCAGATAAAGGTCCAGCCAACATTCTTGGCAGGTATAATGTGGACACATGATGCATGCTTTTTGTGGAATAAAATGTACAATAGGCAGAACACCCATTATTGGGCACTTGAAAATCCATCATGTTCTGCCGACTTTTGACATCAAATATGGTTTTCGATTAATGTTTGGTGTGGAATTTATAATGACAAGCTAATCAGCAATGGGAATAGTCAGCATTGTATTTATGAGGAAATGAAGTTACAAGCCTAAAATTTGCAGCAGAACCATTCTGAGGCTATATTTGAAAAGATAAATTCTATTGTTCATATTGTACTCATTGCTTAGTATTTCTTGCACGACTATCAGTCAACTTTTTCTTGGCCTTCCTAGTTACATGATGTGGATATGATTGCTTAGATGTTGGCCTTGTGTCATCAAATGCATCTACGGTTGATATATTCTGGTTATATATTCAATCGATATGGAATCTTGTTCATAGCAGCAGACTCTGCTGGTTTTTCAACACATCTTCAGATAGACTCTAAATCTTCCATTTCTTTATAAGCAAATTCCATTTCTTTATTAGCAAATTAGAGTACTTGCCAGTACTCCAATTTGCTAAGGAAAACTACAAAGGAAAATGTTTCCCAGCAATAGATAAAACTTACATTCTGTATATTCCATTATTTCACCAAAATGATTTTAACCATAGTTGTTTTTTATTAAATTTCATTTGACTTGAATTTGTTGTAGGCATTTATAGAATTTTTATAAAGCTTCGACTAATATTTAATGAATTAGTGTTTAATTCTTCAATTCAATAAATGATACATTATTAAATTTGGTTGCACAATAGTGTGATCATTATTTGTTAATATAATTTTCATAATGCTTAAAAATACTTTGATAAATTGAAGCTTTTTATCCCTGTGTGGCATTATCCAAGTTCAGAAGTATAAGAAAATTTCAAAATAAATATAATAACAATAGAATTTATCTTAGAATATCTAATTAAATATTAACATATTTATTAATTATATTCACTATCAAAATTACATCAAATAATTCGTAATCTGAATTGTGTATAATAGTATAAGCTCAACTGTCTGAAAAGCCTGGGAAATGATGAACATGTGAAAATCCCGAGTTGAGTGCAGTTCATGATAGAAAATGCAAATGAATAGAGAAGAAATTTCCAGCCTAAAATTATAAAAAGTCGTGTTATTTGTTATCAACTGGAATATGAACGTCTATACTGAAATTATATAATGTATTGTATATATAACATGCTGTAAATAAGAAATGTTATACAGTCTTGGTGGAAAATATATAACATCAAAAAATTTTTAATTAATTTTATACTAATTTTAAAATATTCCATTTACTCGAACTTTCTGGTTAGTTGAATGACAAACAATTAGACTTTTACTCTGTAAAGTGAATTTAAGTCAATTTGGAGTTTTTTTTTTTTTTTTTTTTTTTTTTTATAACTCTGTAAAGTGAATTTAAGTCAATTTGGAGTTTTTTTTTTTTTTTTTTTTTTTTTTCAATGGCATTGCTGTGGAATGTAAAAACCTCCTGGAAACTGCTACTTTTCACACAAGAAACTTCTGATCTTTCATGTTTCAAGTTGGCAGCTGCAGATATTCCACTGCCAATTATGTAAAATCTACATTGGTCAGTGCTGTACTGTGTTTGATTAATTATAAATGCTAAAGGAGACAAAGTACTAAATTCAACATATTCTTTTTAACTTAGAAATTTTGAAAATTGAATTATTTGTATCTTACTTATCATAGAGAATGCATATAATGTATCTTCCTGTCTTTATTGGCATTACAGATTGTTTTAATAGTGTTTTTATGAAGTTATGCACACACACATATATGTGTTGTAGAGACATTAGATTATTGTAAGCAGGAGACATGAAAAATTAGCAGTGCCCTCACTGGAACTTGAACCTCAGACCTCTCGACACGTGCCGAGTGTGCTGACCATTACACCATGAAGGCGTATTAAGAAGGCGGGAGAAATATCTTATCTCAAAGGGCGAGTGGGGATTAGGGGATCCAATTGCCAAATCCTGGTGGTGGGAAATCATCCACCACCTTTTTTAATTCGGAAGCCACTATAGACACTTTAGATTATTTTAAGCAGGAAACATGAAAAGTGAGCAGCATGGGTCAAGAGGTCTGAGACTCAGACCTCTTGACCCATGCTGAGTGTGCTGACTATTACACTACGAAAGCATGCTAAGAAGGTTGGAGAAATACCTTATAGTGTCTTCCTCTTTCTGTTGTAAATGAAAGGCACATGCTAAGTTTTCTAAACCGTTTACTTGCTAGTACTCCAAACTGGGAGTAAAAAAAATAAAATAAAATTTGTATAATATATCATTTGTTTTTAATTCTGGGCTGAATGAAAATGATATTAAAAACAATATGCTGTTATGAACAAAAGTGTATTATCATTTATTGCAAATAGATATGTTAGGGCATATATATATATATATATATATATATATATATATTAAAATATAGAAGATATATAATAAAATAAAAAAAAAAATATATATATATATATATATATATATATATTAAAATTTAGAATAAATATAATAAAATAGAAACTAAATTTTAGCATATGCGCAATAATATCTTGTGGTAATTATTTAATGATGATGTTCATGTTTGATTTATTAATGTGCACTATAAATGAATTTATCAGTAAAAAATGTGTAAGCTGGATGCGAAGTTAAGAAAAGGAATGTGCCAAAATTTTCCAAATAGAATTTTTTCTCCTTATAATAATTATTTTTATTGTGCTTTTTCTTGTCTAAGTGGTTGATGATAAAATAGAAATAAAGAAATATAAGAATTTGAATTATACTTCATGCAGGTTCTTATAATCTGATGAGTGAGAATTCTCATCAAACACAATTCAAAAGCTTTTAAAGAACATATCTGAAAATATGTGCAAATTTAATTCTTGCTTTAATGAGGATTTTGGCTTCTAATTATTCCCAATGTCAGTATGATAATGAGTCTCTTATTTCTTTCATGATAGTATTTTTCTTTCTTTCTAATTTTTGTCTTTTTAAATTTATGTACTTATTTTGTGAGCAATATAACATACTGGCTGACAACTTGCTAAAAACTCTTATTTTATTCAAATGGATTACTGTTTTTTGTAATTATATTAATGAATTGTTTATAAAACTGATATAAATGAATTATTTTATGTGATATTGCATAAAATATGAAACTTATTTTGGTTGCAGGACAAATTACATGTACAGAAGAAGAATTTACCTGTGATAATAATAAATGCATAACACGCCGCTGGCTCTGTGATCAAGATAATGACTGTGGAGATTTCAGTGATGAAAAATCATGTCGTAAGGATTTTTGGAATTTTTCTTATTTGGTTTATATTTCATAATAGGGATTTTACACTTCATTATGTCACTATTTGTGAATTTAGATTACTTTTCACAATCATCACTCTTATTTTCAAATGAAAATGTCATATATCTAGTGAATGTTCATGTGTTCGTAGCATGTAGTTTTTAGCTATGTTCATATATTTCATGATATGGGAAATGAAATATGTGAGAGAATTACTTAAGAATTGTAAGAACCATGATCCTCTACCTATTTCCATTTTCATGAACTTGCAAATTTTATAAAGTACATTTGGAACAGAAAATGCAAAAAAAAGTTGAAAAGACAAAAACAGTGAAAGACAAAGTTAATCTTTTTTTATTTAAAGCTCCAAACAGAACTTGTCAAGGGAAAAGTGTTCTGAAGCTTTAAACAAAGTCAATTAACTGAACAACAAAAAACAAGTTTCATTCTGATCAACTCACTGAGACCTCTATCATCTTAGCATAATGGTTATCAATTCTAAAAAATTTTTTATATACAATTTTTCAAAAAATCTATACATATATTTGAGGCTCTCATTGAATTGGTCTCTTTTCCATACCCGTTTTTGTTGTCTGAACACAAATAGAAACAAATTATACAAGGAAAAACTTATGTGTAATGCCGAAATAAAACATTTATAGTCAAGGGAAAAAGTGGACTAATTACAATTGAAAGAAATATTTATAAAATTAGTAAAATGATAAGACAATAATAATAAAAAAACGCGGTTGTAATTACAATGTAAAGCTGAAATTTTTTATCGAAAAATTTGATTCTCAAATGTAAAGGTTAAATAAGGGCCAGGTTCGAATGCATACTGAAAATGAAAAAACTTTTTGCTAAAATAAAAGAAATGGAGAAATAAATGACACCATTTGAGGGGAATTAAGTAAAAAATTGCAAAACAAGGAGGGGTTTTGCAAAAAAAAAACTTCCTACCTGTAGGTGCTTCTATTCCAAAGTGAAAGTAGTTGTGCTATGGGGTTGCCTCGTTGTAGGTCAGGGCATACAAACTGCTACATAATTTATGACACTGTTTCTAAGCCTATGATCTGAGAAAGGAGGGGTGTCTAGTTTTGTGGGGGGTGTTGGATTGTTAGACGGAAGCATTTGAAGTACTGAAAAATGGAGTACTGGTATAGTTGGCCAAAGTTTCGGAAATAGAACATGTTTCTATTAGTAAAAAGTTGTCATTTTTCATGCATTCAAGCTATAAAAATGTCTTTTCAGAAAAGGAAGAGCCTCCTAATTAGTAAAAGTTCAGTGGCCAGCCAATTAGAGAGTATTTATTTATGTAACGATATACTAACTTTATAAAATCTTTGACATTCACTGATGTAGAATGTCAAAGATAGAGTTCTTAAGAAAAACTACATATATACATTAAATTCTTGTTAAAGGTCATCCACAAATTGCCTCCTTTCGGTTTAAGCAAAAATTTCATGTCACTTGTTACAAGGAATTTAAAGATTAAGGTAAATGCTGCCTTTTTTAAGCGAAAGAGAAATGATTTTATTGGAAATTTTATTGTGGAGTATGTTAAAGAAGTAGTAAATTTCTTCTTGTAGAAATTCTGTATCATTATTGATCCTTTTTATCCTGAGAAGCTGGGAATTAATGGTATTAATTATGACTTTTTTCGAGATGTTAGATGTCCAATTGGTCAATTTTAGAGTGTTAAATTTGAATTCTCTTCGTTTATCATAAATTTTAATTTTCTTGCAATCAATGATATTTAAGTCAAGGTAGATTATATTATGTTGTTCAGGGCTAGTATTGATAAATTTTAAGCTGGAAGAATAAATATCTACTCTTTCAATTTTGTTAAGTTATTAATTGCTATGATGTTGTCGATATATCTATAAATGAAGGCATAATATTTAAGTTGTTCCTTTTCTAGTGATAATTGGAATTCCATTTATTTGCTTATAAAACTTGTTATCAAATAATAAATAATTGTTAAAGATGACTACTTGCATGTAAAGTTTCAAATCTTCTTTTGTGATAATCCGGTCAGTCTGTGGAAAAAGATCTGGTAACGTAAGAAGGCTATTGTAAATTTCCTCCCATGGTAAAGATGTGTATAGATTTTCAAAATGATAGCAATTAATATTCTCGATATCTATTGTCTGCAATGTATTCAAGACTGTTTCGTTGTTATTAATGATTCAGTTGAAGTTGTATTCTTGAAAATTAATATCGAATTGAAAATCAAAATCGACAGCAAAAATAGGTAGGGAAAAGAGACCAATTGAGAGCCTCAAATATGTATAGATTTTTTGAAGAATTATATATAAATTTTTTTTTAGAATTAATAACCATTATGCTATAATTGACAATAGAGGTCTCAGTGAGTTGATCGGAATGAAACTTGTTTTTTGTTGTTCAGTTAATTGACTTTGTTTAAAGCTTCAGAACACATTTCCCTTGAGAAGTTCTATTTCGAGTTTTAAATAAAAAAAGATTAACTTTGATTTTTCACTGTTTTTGTCTTTTCAACTTTTTTTACTTTTTCTGTTCCAAATGTATTTTATAAAATTTGCAAGTTCATAAAAATGGAAATAGGTAGAGGATCATGGTTCTTACGATCCTTAAGTAATTCTTTCGTATATTTCATTTCCCATATTAGATGGTATAAATTTTGCAGCACTACGCACAGATTTTTCTTCTAGTTTTTCTAGTTTTTTTCATTCAACAACAAATAGAAAATCTGTCAACTTTCTCAATAATCATATATATCATGAGATGCTTTATTTTATAGAAATGTAGCTGATGGCATGGTATCACCGATTTTTATCAAATTATGTACATTTTATGGGTAATATATTTTGTAATAGATATGAGATTTAATGTTTTAAAAATTATTTTAATATTATGCATATGTAGTATAAATGGAAAGAAACAGAAAAATGGAATTGTATTCTTGACTAACTCTTTGGGCATTCTGTGTTATTGTTTAACAACATGCATTCAAGCAGAGTTTGGTGGTACATATGTGCAACTAGCTGACTTCTCATTGCTAATGCTTTTCATGCTATTTCTGTGATTTTTTAAGCAGTTTTATATAATGAAATATTACAAAATTAGTAGTAAAAAAAAAACTTGGTACTTTCTGATTATCTGTATCACCATTGAAAAGTCATTACCTTGTTGGCAACCCTGTTGAGTTAGCAAACACGTTAGCAGCTAATTTTTTGCCAAGCTAATGTGACAAAGGCAAGAGCCATTTCAAAAATGGCGGTGCTCTAAGAATTCCATAAAAGAGCAATTACTTAATAAAATTAAAAGAACAAGAAACATTGATAATGAGTCAAATGGGTTACCTTTTTTGAGAAATCTTTCTGTAATTTTTTTACGGTGCTTTTTCTTCATTACGCAGTGATCTGTTTTTTCCCTTCCTGAAAAAAATGAAAAAAAAAAAAGATTCAAAATAGCACAAATTCAGCATTGTGTGCTGGCCTAGCAATATTGTGAAGTGATGTAGTGATGTATAATGGCATTTAAAGTCAACAGCTGTTGTAAATTTGATATTGCTGTATCGAATTTACAACAGCTATTTTAACTAATTTCCGACTCGCATTCTAACACTTTGGTTGCAATTTGTCACATTTCATTTTTGTAAAATTTGGTCATTTAAGAAGTAGAATTTCTGAGAATAAAATTTTTTTACATTCTGTATTGTTGGAAAAAAAGCTTTTTTCCGCAAATATGCAAAGCTTTCTTTTTCATTGGACGAAAATTTCCGTAATTCCTTTATGAATCATTATGAGGAAAACATACATATTCAATGAGAAAAGAAATGCTAATCAGAAAAATGATGGTTGAATTTCAAAAGTGCAAATTCACATATGCCTAAACAGATATGTGTTATGTGCATACCTAGATTGCCACAAAAATACTTTTTGATGACATTTTGAGTTGTTATATAACTATTTTGGCAATTTACTGCATTGTGTCGTGAATACGTTTTTGTGACATTTTGGTAGGGGTGCAGATAATAAGAAAGTACCAAAAATTATTATTGCGGAAAAAGGTGGTCAGTCAGTGGAATTCATTGATGAAATGTGGCTTCTAGTGACTGTGCGTAGGAACCTTCCCATTATTGATAAAAGTTTATGTGCACAAAACTCATTTATAAATCCATTTTCTTGTTTATAATTCCTATTATGCAAGTAGTAGTAGTAGTAAGAGATGAATTATCAGTGAGTGCATGTTATTGCCAAATAGCAGCCAGCAATAAATAACTTATTAAGCGTAGTAAAATAAAAAACATATTTTAATTAATATTTTCCTAACTTTGACAAGTATTTTTATTAGCATATATATTTTTCTGCCAAAATAAAATTTCATGGGTTAGAAAATAAGTTATGTATTGAATACTAATCATTCTTGTGAATTTGGTGATCAAATTTATTTATGCCATTAATAAATAATGGAAATTTATTAAATTTTAAAAAAGGATATTATTTCCAGCGAATGCAACTTGCTCCTCTTCCGAATTCATGTGTACAAATGGCAAGTGCATTCCGGACCGCTGGCGTTGCGATGGAGACGTAGATTGCATTGATGATGGCTCAGATGAGCTAATCTGCCCAAAAGTGACGTTGAGGTCGCCATGTGCAAGCAAAGAATTCATGTGTAAATCTAGAGACTGTATTCATCAGAGTTGGGTTTGTGACGGAGATGCAGATTGCCCGGACAGATCTGACGAAGCCAACTGTAAGCTATTTTCAGTCTGAATTTAGATTGCTATGAATAAATCCTGGAATTTTATTTGTATTATTAATAAATAACAAAATATTTTTACCATTTCATTTATTATATTTCATATATTTTGTTATGTCACATGGTATTTGTGCATTAACCAATATACCCCAATACATTAGGAAAAATATTACTTCTAATGAATTCCTGTGAGTGTTTGGCAGCCTTCGGAATAATCTGGTTTCTTCTAGAAAGAGGCAATTTTTTTAAAAAAAAAATTGTGTTAACATTTTCTTTCTTGGAGACGGGCTAAGGAGGGGTAGTTTCTATCTTTATTACAAAATCAGCAAGTGCATTTACAAATAAAACACAGCAGGTGCCTATCTGCATCATTTTTGGGATAACTCTTTCCACGTGGAAAATTTTCAGGCAGTGTTTACTTTTTATAATTTTTGCTGCATGTGGCATTGTAGAGTACTTCTCCCATTAAATACACCACTAAAAAATGCTTTGTTGCCAAGTATAAAAAGTCTCCATCTGGTTTCGGGCCTAATCAAATCAGAATAAATAACCCTCCACTGTTTAATATAAACAAAAGAATATTGCCTTTCATAAAGAAACAACAGAATATAAAAAGTATTGCAATCCCTCTTATTATTTTAATAAATCAGTTTTGTAAATTTAAATTCAGGAAACAGTAATATAACAGATCAGTGAATTAAATTATTTAATCTTGCTTGTTGTCAAGTGACAGCAGATTTTTTTTTTTTTAGTTGAGGTTAAAAATATAGAATACTAGAAGTGCTTTTTTATAATTTTAACTATTGAAGTAATAAAAGACATCGATTTAAATATTTATAAAAACTATATTAGAAGAAAAATAAATTATGTTAAATAGAAGTTAAAAGAAATTTATTTAGATGGCCTACTTTACAAACTAATCACTCTGGGTTTCCCAGAACATATCATTACAATCATAAAATCTTATCTAGCAGATAGAACATTTGTCGTTTGCATCAACCAAACATATTCTACACATAGAAAAATCGAAGCCGGCACACCGCAAGGTTGTCTGCTCTCACCTACACTTTTTAACATTTATGCGAACGATATACCTCACACTCACAACACTACACTTGCAATGTACGCTGACGATACAGCGATTCTTACACAAAGTGCTTCACTTAGCTCAGCATTACAACAACTACAAGAACACATCCATGCAATAGAATCCTGGCTAACCAAGTGGAAAATAGAACTAAATGTTGAAAAAACTGAAGCAATCGTTTTCTCTAAGAAAATTTATATCTATGGATGCCTCACAATCTTCGACAAAAGAATCCCCTGGGTCAAGCATACAAAATACCTAGGTGTTATGTTGGATAGAAGATTAACATTTGTACCCCACATAAACCATATAATTAAAAAGTTTCGAGTCAGTAAACAAACACTTGCCCCATTAATTGCTCGAAACAGTTGTTTAGACATAGATCATAAGTTGCTCATTTATACGACCGCTTTGCGTCCCATTCTGACATATGCATGCCCTGTATGGGGCTATTTAAGTAAAACAACTTTAAGAAGACTACAATCAGTCGAAAATATTACCCTCAGATCAATGACTGGTGCCAGATGGTACATTAGAAATACTGCAATTTATAAAGAATTGAATATAAAATGCCTAATGGACATGATCAAAATAATTGCAGAAAAATTTTACGCAAACTTACATACAAGTCAAAACCCATCCATTCCATCTCTACAATATGATATTAACGCACCATATAATAGAAAACGGCCCAAAGCCATTCTCAGGAATGTGCCGTAAGCCAAATGTTTGAATTCCTGCTTTAATTTCTAATTAATTACATTACTTAAGCTTCAAATACTTTAAATGATCTCACATTAAATGCTAATATGTGGCGCCATCTACTAACAAGCTAATAAACTATGCCTACACGTGAACTAACACCCTCAGTCCAATCAGCAACTCTAGATCCTGCCAGAACCAATCAGAGAACAGAACGCCTCAAGACCATAAGAACATTCCGCGGCTGCAATCATCTTCGACCACACTTCAAGACTCGACGCTACCTGTGTCTGACGTCTCTCTTATCGCCGAAACGGTGTCTCTAACACCCACAATGCCTTGACCCTAACTCCGATCCACGCACATGGTTTGCATCTTCATTTTACACCAGCCATATTTCAAGTTATGCCTAGATTTAATATTGCTTATTCAATTAAACTTCATCTACCAGTCAACAACATCGACGAAGAAGATTATGCTATGACAACACTCGGAAACAGAAACAACTTCGATCGGGGTAGGACTTGTCCAGGAACCCGTTGAAATGAACCCAAGGTTCACGGATGCAAATGTAGACTGCACTATAGTGTGACGGATCTGCTGGCACTGTATTAGTACTAGAGAATTTTCAAACAAATATTAAAAGCTTTGTGTAATTGTTACTGGCTTTATTGGGTAGAAATGTCTTTGTCTTTTCAGAGAGTATCAACACTGTATTGTATAGGTGACTTCATTGTTTTTATTGTTAATATATTTATACAATGCTTTTGTTCAGAAGCTCCTACTCACCTCTCTCTCTCTTTTTTTAAGTCCTTTTTGGTGCTTACAACCACATTACAAGTTGTCAAATTTTCAGAAGGCGCCAAGCTCTGGTAATCATACATGTAATACTTCTTCAGGCAATGCATTTGCATTAGAACAGTTTTAGCAAGCATAGTAGCCATTGTCTTATTCATCCTTTTTGTTATATTCCAGGTTTCAACAGTTTTTCTATATGAATTGTGATGTAATTTGTCCTAAATACAATTTCAAATTATGTGTTTTCTTCATTTGCCTCTATGGAAAGAAATTGTAGTAAAATTTTAGCAGCAGTAGTGTATTTTCCCATAAAATTTTAATAGGAATAATTGTTTTGAATCTGTTCTTTAACAACTACTGTGAAATTTTTACCAGAACAAAAGAAACAAAAAGTTGCTTCTAAGAAGGCATATTGGTTGATTTTTCAGGACAAATTATAATAGGTGTTATAACAATATAATAATACGTATGTATATAATAAATATTTTCTTACAATTAAAATTTAGTATTCTTTCTTCCATAAAAATTTTCTAAACTGTAGGAAGGTGATTGTGCTGAACATAAGTATTAATTTTTCCATACATTTTGAGAAACATCACAATAGTAAGTGCTTCAAAATTGCTACCATAGTCTTTGTACTTTTTAAGTTTGTACTCTTAACACCTAACTGGTCAATTTTTTCACCTGAAATGGTTCTAAAAAAAGCATTTTTTTTTACATAATTAAACATCATACTTTAGAGTATAAAAATGCGATAATTTATTTTGTAACTTCCGTATTTAGTATATTTAAATCATTTTTTATTTTAGTTTTAAAACATAATTGCTCCTAAATGTTTGCTTTTTGCAGTCACACTCTACATGTAATGAAAACAAGTAATGCAGAGGAAATAAATTTATAAAATTTCATAAAAAATGCATATCTTTAGAATTTCCGATAGACAGTCTCGCGTGCTGAAGATAAAAAGGTACTTATGGAAAATGCCGTCGACCAACAAGAGACGGCGCCAAGTCATCAATTCTCTGTGCCAACTATAAATGAATCGGAGTGCAGTCAAAAATAAAATATTAGAATAGAAGAAATTTTTTTTTTGAAAATGCGTGATAGAGGGGAAAAAAAAGGAGACTTTACTCAATAACTAATGTGTGTAATTAAGGTTACACCAAACCCAGTGTGTTTGAAGAAAACTTTTCCATTTTTGGTGAAAAATCGCATAGTTTGGCGTATTTTCTTTAATAGGCAAAAATGGTCGACGGGTTTTTTTTACGTAAGTAACGATAAAAGGATTTTATTGTATACAGTGTGTCACCACTGCTTGCTTTGAAGTCATTGAGCTTCTTAATAAAAAATTAGTTAAAAAAAGTGTAAAAAACATGAAATAAATAATAAAAAAAATTCGAAATTCAAGATTCGGTCTTCCAGGTGCCCATATTTGAGTGGACAACTATGGTTTTCAAAATTTGATGGCTGTAAGTATTGTTGTTTTTTTCACAGTGTGAAAAGCTTACATATATTCATGCAAATTCTGCATTACTTAATTTCTTTAAATATAATACAGGGCAATAATATTTAGTGGCAACAATTTGGAAAGTGATACAGCCATTTATAGTGATTCAACACAAAATGGTCATTTTGAGATTAAATAGTCGTTTTGGGCTAACGCCCCTTTGGCTAAAAATATATTTACTTCTAATAAAAAGCTCATTCTTTCAGTGCTGATTTTTTTTTTACAGAAGTGTTTTTTTGTGTGGTACAATTTGAAGTATGGTGTAATGGAAAGGCCTTCATCGCACTCATGGACAAAAATAACGAGTTTCCTTTTGGATTTTCTCTCCATTTTTATTTCTTTTCAAACTGCATGTTGTCTTGCAGATCTAAGTTTCTTATCTGTGGGAGCAATAATTTCAATAAAGTGTCTTTCTGCCAGTCTTTAGAGGATTAGGCTCAGAACCTGGTCGTTGATATTTGAAATTATTTTTAGAGTGGTGTGTCTCAGTAATGCTGTCAGAAAGATCAAGTCTGAACTCTAACTGTATGCTATTTCCTCCTCTCTTAAGCTAGACGACATATTAGTTCCATGTCCCAGTATTAAAAATTTGAGACAAAATCTTTTTGAAATACACTCATGTCCATAAAGTAAGGATAATTCAGAGTCACGCGGAAATCGAACTCTAAAATAAATATATCACCTGTAAAATCACTACACACATCTTCAAGAATCATATGCAAATTTCAAGAAGTAACCAAATGACACCGATGGTATGTCACAATGACGAGAGTGTAAGACAGTGATATACAAGGAATACAGGCAAAGAAGTAAACTTGTTCGCAGGTGCTTTATAAGCATTTCAGTGCAATAACCGAATAGTTATGACACAAAGGACGCATTTGGATGATTTTTTACATGGTATAATTATCGGCCGTCTGGAATGTGGGCGTACCCAACTGGAAGTATCAGACGAACTTGGAATTACTCCAGGCTTTGGCAACGATTCCAAGATGATGGTAATGTGAGTAGACATTACAGCACAGGTCGCCCCAGAGTTACAACACCGAATGAAGACCGATATTTGGCAGTTACTGCCAAAAGAAACAGACGGAGCACAGCCTCAGACTTGTCTTGTCAGCCACTGGTACGACAATTTCAAGGCAGACGGTGTACAGACGCTTAGGGCAGATTGGTCTATATGCTCGTAGACCTGTCAGATGCGTTCCATTTAATGCAACTTACTGTCGCCTGCGGTTAGCCTGGAGTAGAGAGCATGCATTGTGGACACCGCAACAGTGAGCTTGTGTGATGTTTTCCGATGAGTCCAGGTTTAGATTGCAGTCTGATTCTCGCCGGACTTTCATATGGAGAGCTCCAAGTACCCGTTACCACCAAGAAAACATCATTGAACGACACCGTTATGGTGGTGCAGGCATGCTCCTTTGGGGTGGAATTATTCTGGGTTTCAGAACTGACCCGCATGTTCAAATTGGAACCATGACAAGCCAGATCTATCGGGACGTCATTTTGGAACAACATGTACGTTTGTTATGGGGCGCCATGGGCTCACAATTTGTGTTTATGGATGACAACACCTGTCCTCACCGTGCAAACATCGTAAGCGAATACCTTCAATCGGAGGATATCGCCCATATAGACTGGCCAGAATTCTCACCAGACTTGAATCCAGTAGAGCACATGTGGGACATGCTTGGCCGACGAGTTGCAGCCCGTCAACCTCCTCCTCCATGTCTACCGGAACTTCGGAGAGCATTGCTTTTTGAGTGGTGTAATATCCCCCAAGATCAGATCGATAATTTGATACTCAGCATGCCTAGGCTTTGTACGGACTGTATTGCATCATCTGGGAGACATACAATGTATTAACAATCATATCAACCATGTAATATTGGTTTTTTTTGTAATTTGCTCCAGGGAGAAAAAATCACTATTTTTTTTAATAATATCAAACATATAGCATCTCTTTTTGCTCTTTACCTTTTGTTTAATAAATCAGCTTTACAAATAAGTCAAATTTGTTTCACTTCTAACTCTTCCTTTGCCTGATTTTGCATTATCCTTAATTTATGGGCATGAGTGTAGTTTTCCTCCCCCCCCTTTTTTTGATGATTCAAAATTTTTCATATTTTGATCTGTGCAGTCTATTTTATTCATACTATTGTTATAATCAATTACAATTTTGAGATTTTGTTTTATTTCTAAGCTCCCTTAAATTTGTTCTATTTGAGTATTATGAAATCTGGGCGGTAATATCACACCCCTTTTTTAATCCATCCATTTCATCACCATAGCTTTTTCTCTTTGGAAAAACCGTGATTTCTCCTTTTTTCAGTTTTCTTTGCTTCGTTACCTCTGGTACTTCTTTTGGCGTCAGGTTTAGTGTGCTGGATGTGTCCGTTTGTTATTAAATAAGTTTGTCTGCTAATTCCAATAAAGAATAATAACTCTTTGTAATAAGATAGTAAACTTTACAAAGGAATATCACTGTCAGGCTAACTTGTGATGAAATCTTAAAGATCGGAATACTCATGTTTTAGAATTGTATCTTTTCCTGTATAAACTGTAACTGACCACACATTGCCAGATATCAATTTGTATAGCATAAAAGATTTTATTCCAAATCTAGCCATTTCTATGGGAATAAATTTCTTCCATCAGAGTTGTCCCTTGAATAGTACAAGACTCTTGTCTGTTGTAACATCCCGCATTGGCATCACCATCTCTCCAAATTTTTCTTTTAGTTGTTTGATAACTAGCCATACTTTTACTAATTTGGAGCGTTTATGATTTTGTGGACCAAATGCTGAATTATCAGCAAAATGTAAGTAGCACTGCAAAAGAAGGAATCTGTGATGAGACATTATTTTAGGGGAAAAAAAGGTGTATAAGTGGAATGTCTTTTGCCTTTTTGTCTATTCATCTATTTCAGGTTTCTTTACAATTCCTTGAAGTATATTTAGACCAAAAAATATAGGTGTATCTTCTAAATTTCCTTCTTCCTAAAATTTACTTCTTGAGAAATGTTTTGTAACAATGATTCAATACACTGTTTAACATACTTATTTGTTGTCTTCAACATTTTTATCCACAAGAAACACATCAATGAATATTTCATGAAATTGTAAAATGTGTGTAATATTGTCAACTTGCATGTGTGCAGATGGAATATCAGTAAAATTAAACTGACGATATTGAACCAGAGGATTTTTCACATCATTTTCTGTAAAATTTCTAACAGAACTCAAATCCTCATAAGAGCCGAGTTCACTACGAGTCATATGGGGAAGGAACTGAGAGGCATCTCTGAATCTGTATCAAAATTCAGTTCATCCTGTAACAACAAAGTATTTTCATCACATTCTTCATAAGTCAGTAAAGAAAAATGCTCAAGTGAGACGGTTTTTCAAAAGCCTTATATACAACAGAGCAAATGTTTCACGAGGCAGAAAAAATTTCAGTTCAGAGAAGAAGAAACAAACAAAAAAAAAAAAGGATGAAACCTTTGCAGTAGTATAGATAAGTTGTGCCATCATTGAAAGAGATTCAAACTAAATAATTTATTTATATATATATATTAAAAGAACAAGTTAGATTTTAATCCAATACTACTTCACATGTTTAAACATGTTAACATTATAATGCCAGTGAACAAAATGGCAAAATAAACTTTTAATAAAGAATGAAGGAACTGGAAATAAAAATACACATGGAAAAAGCTGTATTACCAATCTTTGACTTTCGCTTTACCAAGAGGAGGTCAATAATTTAGTGACATTTCTCTTTCTGCAAAAGAAAATTTTTTTTTTAAATTTTTGTTTCTGTACACTTAAAATTAATCAAAGTACCACAGATCAATCAATAAATAAATGTCTTTCAGCACCTTTGAAAATTAAAAGTACCTCTTCTACAAGAAAAGTTTTCACAGCTCAATTTTCATTAAAATGTTAATATGTAATCACATGGATAATTTTTATTATATAGTCACATGGATAAATTTTATTGTGATAGGTACCATTGCATGCCGTCAAGATCAGTTCCAGTGCCGTAACAAACAGTGCATACACGGAACATTACAGTGCAATTCTGTGAAAGATTGTGCTGATGGATCGGACGAAGAAAATTGCAAAAGTAAGATTTTGCCTTTTAAAATTTACTTATGGCATCATGCCTTTATCTTTAAGTTCTTCAACTGCAGATAGATCTGTTTGTTTTTATGTAAGGTAAAATCATGTCTAGAACAAATTTTTTTAAACTTATTTATTATTGGAGAAGGGGAGAGAGTTATCCTTTTGAGCATCACAAATAAAAATGCACATAGGCTTTTATTTCAAGGAAATCCATGGCAGTAGAAGTATCATAAATGAAATCACAACAGAGTTGCCATGCTACCTGAAAAACGGGAAATGTCGGAGATTTCAAAAATTGACTAGAAACATCGGGAGTTAGGGAATTTAAATATTTTAGTCAGAATCTTGAAAAGTCGGAGAATTTCATATCGCGATCTCCAATAAAAGCGATTTTTACATCAACGTTGGATGCAATGACTTTCTTGGTGAATTATGTATTGTGTGAGTTTCATTCCAGCAGCTGGCTGAGAGCCACTTTTCGAAGTTCCAATCTGATTTGTTTTAGAAAGACAAAGCAGGTTTCCAGCAACTTCCAGAACTGTTTTCGAATAACCTCGAGAATCGAGAGATTCACATGCACATGTGCAATGCATGTTGAACAAACAAAAAAACCTCCCCAATCCCATATAAAACAAAATCGGTTTAATCCTAATATACATTACACATGGGATTTGGTGACATTATGATGAACAGTAAACTGGTCAGTTTGGTGTTGGCGACAATTTTTAAAATCGTGCAAGGCTGTACCATATACTGGAATTTTATCAAATAGTCTTTTACTCCCCTTTTTTTCCTTTTTAATAAATGCTTTATTTGCCTGCAGTAAAATAAGAAAACAGTCCACCAAAATATCGTTGATTATTGTAATTCAATTTTTAATCTTTAAGTAATTAACTTTAATGTTATTCATATCATTTAATGTAGCTTCTAAATTTATTTATTATTATTTAATATTACTTTCAAATTTCATGCAGTTTTCTCTGGCATGCTCCTGAAACTAATTCTAGCAATATGATGACATACCATCACGAAATTTAGTGCACATATTTTTTTTACGTGTACTGCTAAATAAATATAAAATACCTGAATTTATTTTAAAATATCATTAAATAGATTTCTTTCTTTCGTTTAGCTGCAAAATCAAGATTGGGCAGATTCTATTCTCAATCTTCAGTGGAGAAAACAACTTCTATTATAATAGTAATGCTTTGGGGATAAGTCATATGTAATTGGCAGATTTTTGTGTTTTAAGTGGTACCAGAATTAGTTCATCCCCTCAACACAGCCAACGTGCACTACATGGATAGACTGGAATTTTCTTAAAGTGCACCTGGAAAACCATCAAGAGAAAGTCGCAAATTCATTCTGTTGTTTGAGTGGCAACCCTTTCACAACTTAGAACATAATTTTAAATAAAATAGTAAAACTGGCAACTATTTCTGGAGGTGCAGCTAATCAGAAAGTGCCATTGGTTCAAAAATATTATGGTTGTTTTGATTTTAAAAATGAATGAGTAGTTCAGGCAAAACACAATGCACTTTTTGAAATATTTTCCATTTTTCACGGTAGTTAAGTTGTATTTATATTCTCTTAATATACATACAGATGTACTTTTTCCAAACATATCCTTAGTATCATGAAATTTGGTTAGTTTACCCTCTAATGCTGAATTTAATTAATGATTGAATCACTTGTAAATTGATTTTGTTAGGTGAGTATAATAATTAATGTTCATTGTTATCAGATTCATATCTAATACTTGCATATAATTCAAATTAAGTTCCCCCCTTTTTAAAATGAGGTGCTGATGTGGTTTGCAATTTCTTAATTTTGCATCTATCAAATTTCATTATAGCTCAAATTCCAGTGAGCTGTGATCCATCGAAGCATTTTGACTGTGGCGACAAGCACTGTATTCCTATTGAATTAGCCTGCAATCGGAAAAATGACTGCGGGAACTGGGAGGACGAACCACGGGACAAATGCTGTGAGCAAATTTAGATAGCTTTAAATAGTATTGCTTCTTTGTTGCTTATGTTAACAATGCTGCCTATATGGAAGTGCTTCTTTAAAATGGTTCGGAAATTGTGTGCAATAAAACCAATATTAGTACAAAGTAGATTAATAAATCAATGTGATGGATATTAGTGTTTCACTATTAAGACAATATGATGTTGAATTTTCCTTGTCTAGTGATGTAGTACACAGTTGCAGCTTTTAAAATGTCTAATTACAAATCTTTTGAATTGTATTATACCTTCTTCTGTGAAGTTTGACCTTCTCCATTCTAATTCTTTGTTGAAAAGTGTTTCTTGTATAAAATATTTTTAGCCTGTTCTAAAACTTGTAATATTATTGATGCTGTTACTAAATTTCGTCAAATTCTTTCTTGTCATTTTCAGGATTTTATGTATTCTTACAGTGCATGCTAATTTTAGATTTCTAAATGTGGTGAATAAGGTTTTTAAATAATTGTTCTTTAATTTTTGTTTTAGTCTTCAATGAGTGCCTCGTAAATAATGGAGGCTGTTCCCAGAAGTGTATCGATGATCCTATCGGCTTTCATTGTGAGTGTCACCCAGGTTATAAACTGTCTGATAATCAAACTTGTGAAGGTAAATTGAAAATTCTTATATCTGTTCTTATATTTTTTGTCATAGGTGATTTTTAGGGTTATGATACCTCTTGCAAAGTATGTGTATATTCTTTGATTAATGTTTTTTTTTAACCATTTGTTTATTTAAACATGAATATGTTACAAAACATAAATATTAAGAGTAAGTTTGGTAAATTATAAAGTGTGTATCAGTTTTTAACATGTTTAAAAAAATTCATAGATATTGATGAATGCGAAATACCTGGTTCTTGTTCGCAACTCTGCAACAACACAAAAGGAGGCTTCAAGTGCTCTTGCCTTGAAGGCTACAGCATTGAACCGTTCAACCACCATCGTTGCAAGGCACAACGTAGGTTTTTTTCTTTCCTTTCATTCATATGTTTATAAATAATTGTACAGCTGCATTCTGAGAATAATATCACATTTATGACAGTGGCAATAAAGCTTCTCTAAAATTAATTTCTCCAAAAAAAGATTCTTAATGAAAAGATTTAGAATACATCTGTAATTGGTAGAGGGCAGTTACATATGAGAATACAAACTTTAATAATTGCCAAAATGTCTGATTTTGATCTTAGCCAAAATGTCTGATTTATTTACAACTGGTACAAAAGATATAATTTATGTAAAACTTATTTTTCTTTGAAGTAGTCACCAGTGTTCATAACAGGCAATTCTCCCGATGTTATGCCTCTCCAATGACCGAGAAGTAAGGACTCCTAAATACTGGGAGTCGAACTGGGTTTGATCCCTAGCAAACAGGCAGGCTGCATAATTAGGTTTTGTGTTTTTCCCCATCTGTAATGTGTGAGCCATTTTCCTGTAGAATGTCCACCACAAAAGCATCTCACCCCTTAAGTAAATAATTCTAGCTTGCTGTGTTACATTTGAATAATCCTCTTGCTTTTACTGAGAGACTCCCATTTTTTTCTTCACTTCTCCTGATTCATCTGCTTCTCAAATCTTACAGTTTTTAATGTTTAGCCTTTATTAAGCAACATATTTTTTGCAATGAATGAAATTTATCAGATTAATGAAACTTAAATTGTGCAAACTTCATTCAACCGCAGCATAATTTTCAGCATAGTTTTGCTTATTCAATTTGATCTGAATTTTTTAAATCTAGTGTAGACATTTGTAGAACTTTAAATGAAGATTCAAGTAATATTTATTCAATTAATAATTGTATTTAATTTATTTTTCTATTAATATGTGATAGATTAATAAGTTTATCCATAGAATTGTTCATGTACTTTAAATATTATTTTATTCATATTTGAGAGTACTTTGGTAAATAAAAGCTTTCCTTCTTCATTCTGAATCTTCTTATGTCAAAGTTTAAGGAAACTACAAAATAAACTAGAACATAAGATTCAGAATATTGAATTAAATATTGATGTATTTTACACAGATAATCATACAAATAGTTGAATAATCTAAATTGCATTATAAAATAAATTAAGTGAATTTGGAGTTTTTTTTAAATGGCGCTGCCGGAAAACCTCTTGGAAACTCCCTGTTTTTGCGCAAGAACCCTCTGATTTTTTCCTATTTCAAGGTTTGCAGATATGTATATTAAAAAAACTTCATCAAAATTATTCTTCCAAATAGCTCTAATGAGAAAATTAAAAAAAGAGTGAATTAAATATTTAATTAGTTGAAGGCAGTAGCATACAAGGACTGGAACTTTAATAATTGGCACTCTTTATTTAGGACTGGTACAAAAAATATGACATTTTTATAAAATTCTTCTTTGATGTAGTCACAAGGCTTATCACCAATAATAAAAATCTCCTTTGATGCTGTTACCAATGTTGGGTACAAGACATAACTGACGATGTAGAAGAATACATATAGCAACAACATATTTGTTGATAATTGGGATGAAGTGGTCCTATCTGTTGATGCTCTGGAGCAAATCATGAATGAATGTCACAGA
>KK118997.1:221840-233115 GCA_000611955.2 Stegodyphus mimosarum
AATCTTGTTTTTGAGAGCTCTGTCCATGGAATATAGTAGATGGTAAAGCACTTCTAATCTTTATTGAGCCACAGATTAACACTTTATACTCAAGCATTTATTGTCATGTAAAATATGATATAATTCTGCAGGAAGTGTGATTGTTACTTTCATAACACTGTTTAAAGTTCGAAAAATGAAAGGTCCTTCCTAAAGTGGCCAGTATGCTTCATTGTTTTAATTGTCAAATTTTTTTCCCATTAGTATGCAAATCTGAAATGTTTCCAAAGGTGTATGCATTGGCTGCTTTAACAAAGAAGTGTCAAATAAAGAATAATATATTTCGACAAACTGTCCTTAAGGTATGCCATCACTATATGTAAGAATTATCGTAACTTTTCACACTGCTGGAGTTCAGATAAACCTTTCATTTTTGTAGTTAAAGGTAATGATATATCTTTTTCAACTGCATTTAAGTTTTAGCTCATATGATGTGGGTAGGAAAGACTTTGTGCCCATAGCTGTTTAAGTGGGTTTGATCAATATCTTATAATAGGCATTTTTGCATTTGAATAACTCTACTTTTCTTATTTATATGAAAACACTGCAGCTGTAGAATTTTAGACCACCAATTTTACGAGACTGTGCTCTTCTTGTTGCAGCATATGTGGGTACTATTGGAATGGAGAGTCCATTTACTTGTAAGATAGATAAATAGATGTTGAACTAATGCATGGTGTGAGTGAGAAGCATTTGTTGCATTGTTACCTTTTAGTTCTGGCACTTTCATTTTTATTCTTTATATTGTAATATACATGATAACATCTAGTTCTAATTCATGCATTCTGTTTATCTGTATGCCAGTTGCTTGGATCAGTATAGTGTTAGCATTGCTAGCTGTTGTATCATTTTGTCTGGGTTCGAATCCTATGGAAGGCTAGGATGTTTGAAATTTTAAATGTTTTAAAAAATAACAACAGCAACAAAAAAAATGCTGGTTATACAATATCCTTCCCAATGATAATGAATGCCATACACAATTATAAGCACAGGCATAATCAAATGATTACATTAATCATTAAAAATTAAAATATGTATTTTGGTACAAACCTCTTGAATTTTTCTGTAGAACTTTTTACTTCAACAACCTATACTTTTTGGTCTTTCTCAGGATAAATATCAATTACTCTTCCCGATGACCATTTACATGGAGGCTGATTATCCTCTTTTAAAACAACCATTTTTCCTATTTTAATGTTTTTCTCAAATTTCCAATGCAATCTTTGTTGTAAATGGCTTATGTAATCCAAATGCCATTATCCCCAAATGTTCTGAAGTAATTTAGTTATTTTTTGTGATTGGCTAAGCCTGTTCTTGTTAATGGTAATTAAATCTGCCTCCCAGAAATTGACCAGTTAAAGGTAATATATATCTAAAAATTAAATAATGATTAAAGGTAATGATATAATTGACCTCCCAGAAAGTGGGCAGGGATTAGTGCATTTAGATCCTCCATATCAGCAGTCAATGGAACGCAAAGTTTAGAATTTAGCATTCCCTCTGTTTGTACAGTTAAGGTTAAAAACTCTTCATATGTTAATTTTTGGCTCCCTGGAACTCGTTTCCAATAATATTTAAAGGATTTAACACTGGCCTCTCTGAGGCCTTTGAAATTTGGAGCTTGAGGAGGGGAGTAATGCCAATCAATATTCTCTGAACTCGTGTATTTTGACAAAAGATTATCTGGCTGATTTGTTAACTTGAACATCTTTTTTAGCTTTGCATTTGCTCCTATAAAGTTTTTCTCATTGTCTGTGCACAGCTTACTGCATTTTCCTCTTCTGGACACAAATCTCTTAAGTGCCACTATGAAGGCAGCTGAAGTCAAATCTGTGACCAATTCCAAATGTATGCCTTGGTTACAAAACATATAAAAATACATACGTAAATTTTGTTATGTATTCTCTTTCTCTGATTTTTATGTTTAATATAGAAAGGACCACAGAAATCTTCTCTAGTAATATTAAAAGGGTAGTTTTGTACAATTTGATCCCTTGGTAAAATTATCCATTAATCATTGCATTGACTTAGGATTAGCTTTAAAGCAAGTTACACACTTATGCACAATTTTTCTGCGCCATTTCACTACCCATAATTTCCCCCTTATATAATATAACAAAGAATTTGATCCAAGTATGTAGATACTTTACATGATAATATTTAAATCTAATTTCAGTTAACTTATGATTAGATGGTAAAAGAATATGGAATTTTTTACCATAACTTAAATCTCTATGTTTAACCTACTTTTAACAATCCATCTTCATTAATGAATGAATGCAAATTGCTTACCTGACTCTTTGAACTTACTATGTTGTTTTTAAGAATACAATTGATTTCACTAGGAAATCACTGCTTTTGTATTAATTTGAGTAATATTTTCTCAACTTTACTGATTTCTTCTGTTGCTTAGAAACCTGCAAATAAAGCTTAAAACTCGAAGAAGTTAAAATAACTATTACTTATAGCAAGAAAATCAAATAAGAATGTATAACTAATAACACTAAATATTTTATGTAAGAGTCAGCACTGTTAAGTTTTTTAAGTTCACTAGAACAGTCTTTTTGGATCATAACATCTGGGATATCTATGTTAGGATATTTTTTCATAGTAAAGAACTCAGATCCACAAAACCAGATTGCAGTGAAAAACTTTGTCAGGTTCTACTCCACATAAGATCTGATCTGCAGGATTACTGATGGAACATGTCTCCACTGCTGCACTTCTAACATCTCTTGAATGGTTGTCACTTTGTTGGCCACAAAACTTATTAACTGGTGAACATCTTTGTTTAACCACCACAGCACAATCATTGAATCATTCCAATAATAGAGAGAAGTCATGTCCAGTTTTAATGCTACTTATACTCTTGAAATCAGTTCGCTAGAAGAACACCTGCACATAACTTAAGACGTGGCACAGGGACTTTTTTTTATGGGTGTAACTCTGCATTTGCTCACAATCATCCTTAGCTTCACTTCTCCATTTGCATTGACTGATTTGTCATATGTTACTGCCTCGTTAAGTCAATTCAGAGCTGTCTGCAAAATCATGCAACTTAACTGTTAGAGCATCTTCTATTATAACGCATCTCTCAATCTCCATGTTATTTATTGTATGTAAGGACTTCATAAATCTTTGCCACTTCTTTTCAGTTTTTTCTGGTAAAACATCATTCCAATCTATCTGCAGTAGCCACAAATTTTGCATACATATCTTTGCTTTTAATGTAATAGGACCTAGCAATTCCAGTGGATCAAATAAATATGCTATAGTTGTCAATAACTATCACTTTGTTTGTACAATTCGTGTTTCACCTTAAATGAAAAATGATCTTCCTTGGGATTCCAATAAACTCCTAATGTTTTGGATTCTTCAGCTTTTAAAACCTCTATACATTCTGGTACATTAAAATTTTCATCAGCTAATTTTATGTTACAGAAATCCTGCATTTTAATATCAATTTACCTTGAAGGAATCAAATCTTGCAGGATTTTTGGTACTACTTTTATTGCTAATACATGCTGAATCTCTCCTTCGAATTGTAAATAAGGAATAATTTAATCCAGAAATTATGATGTTTACTTCAACTGAAATTTACTCGCATATTGTCTGCTTATGAAAGAGGAAGTACTGTTCACTTCGAGCAATGTTTTGACTGGATGTAACTTACCCATACCATCATTAATAAAGCAGATCGCTGTACTTAACAGAACACTTCTGGATTTGTTTACACTTGTGACTGCAAATAGACCATTATGGCTGTTAGGTAGGAAGTCTGGAACCACTTGCCACCATTTAATTTTTTTTTCTATTTCTTTTAGCGATTTATTTTCCACTGAAAAATGAAGTGTCATGTGACTTTACCCACATACAGAACACAAAATTTTTTATTTACAATTTTTAACAGAATGATTTAATGCTAAGCAGTTAAAACACAAATTATGTATCTTAATTATTTCTACTCTGTTATATACCGATAACTTCTTGCAATTCGAGCACTTATACAAAGCATGATTTTGATTGCAAATAACACATTTTGAACTTTTAACATCTGTTAAAAATATTTTTGGTATTGTTTTCTCTTGATAGCCTTTACTGTGTGGACTGGAACTGTTTTTAAGAACTTTACCACATGAAGTATAATAAAGATCTATTTCTTTTGCTAACTTGAATGGGCAAAACCATTTTTGTGCTTGTCGAATAATGTGCAGTGCTACTTCTTTTTCAAGAGTAGAAAATATTTTATCCGATAAAATAACATCATTTAATGTTGCAATGAAAAAGGAAGATGCATAACTAGATGTTATAGCTAGCAGCCCCATGTACAAAATTTCAATGTTCTACGGTTACTTGTTTTTGAGTTACGCGAGATGTATATGTGGGTACCTACATACAGATGTTGCAAAAAAACTGTTCTGAATCCATTTTACAATCCGTTTGGGAAAGAAGTCCTTTATTCTGTCCTTACATATAGATATCACGGCCCCTTCCCCCCCCCCTCAAAAAAAAAAACTTCAAATTCATTCGAGAGTGCTTAAAATGGATATTATCATTGAAATATGTTACCTGAAATTTTTGACATTTACTTACTTTGTATAAGGAAGTAAAAATACGACAGTTCTATCAGATGTTGAAACAAGGGTGTAGACAGTCAAAGACAAAACTTGTTGAAAATACAATTGGTTGAAAATACAATTTGGTTGTCAATACAACCAAATACTTGTTGAAAATTTTTCCCCAATTTTTTATGCAAATATTGCATTTAAATACTATGCGTTTCTGCAGTTTATAATGTCAGTTATTATAAATTGTATGTTTAGATTTCGTGCTGTTTATACTTTATTTTGTATGTTCATATAATTTTATAAATTTTAGCAATATTTTGCAAATTAATTGTATTTAGGTTTTTTTTCCTTCATATTGATACTCACTATTAGAAAAGTATTATATGTTCGTTAATTCATGTATAGCAGTGTTGTGAAAATTTAACATTTCAAAGCTTTTTTCCTGAACAAAATTAAAAATCTTTACATCTGATTGTTTAAATTTACAGAGAGTTTCACTGAATTTGTTTAAACTAATAAATATATAATAGATTTATATTTACTCTAGAGAGTATAGCTATATATTAAATAATTATTGTTTATAATAATGAATCAAGTAGAAAAAAATTCATGCAAAGCATTTGATCTAGAATATTGTCCATTTAGATAGTAAATGCAGGGGAAAAAATTGTCTATAAGTTATTTTTTATCATTCATGCAGAGGGACATGGTGCATTGCTCTTTGCCAATCGTCGAGATCTTCGTAAAATCGATCTGGAAACTTCGGAATACACATTAGTATCTAGTGGTCTTCGAAGTGCAGTGGCAATCGATTATGACTTTGCTAAAAGGATGGTCTTTTGGAGTGATGTTTTAGAAGAAAGAATATATAGGTATGGTAAAACTTTCGTTTTTGCAATATGAGGGATAACTAAACTACTCAAAATTGTGTGAATACATATAAGAAAGTGGTGAAAAACTTTATATCCTTCTGTTTTAGAATTATTCTTTTTTTTAACTGGAAGAAAAAGTTTAAAACTTTTTATGTTTAAAGGAATGCATCCTTTAGTATGTGGCACATTAATCAGTTTTATAGCTAGAAGTAACTTAATAGAATTTTTGACATTTTATGTGAAGTAAATATTTACATTATAGTTAATAATCCAAATTTGATCTCCCATTTAAGTTAATCTATACTGATCTGTTCCATAAGTTCTCGCAGGCGGACTTCAAAATTGGAAGTAAGTAAAGGTTCTAATCTGGTAACATGATATTTCCATTTCAGACACCTTGTACGTAATGATAACAATATTTTTTTACAAATTTCACAGCACAGTGTTCTGAAGTATGTCTATTTCTTTCAAATGCCAAAAGTCGTTTGACAAAATAGGATACGCTACGCTAATGCAAACTGTTTATTGGCGTTGGCGGGAAATTTTTGTTACAACCTCATATATGCACCTATGCACTCAGTTGACAATATAGAGCATCATTCAGTACAAAATTCAACCAGTCGTTCTCAAAAATCCAAGTTCCAGTAGTTTTTATGAGTGAAAATTGTGATATAGTTTGTCTTTAGATTCAATTTTAAAATATGCACTTATGGGATATGCCAGCTATAAAAGAAATTTGTGTAAAATTTCTGCAGGAAAATTGTTAAATCTTTTACTTTTCAGCTTTATTTTAAAGAAGTTCAAATTTGGTGAATAACAATTGTTATGCTATTCGATGCTTTTACATGGCTAATGCAACCACAGCGCAAACAAGGCAGCAATCCCATAGCCGTCAACTCTGCTGATTTTTCATCATATTTCCCAGTCTCTTGGTAGATCACCAAATCTCCAAGTTTTTAATTTTCAGCCTTTAACAAGGAAAATGTTTTCCAGCAATAAATGAAATTTATTATTGTTCAAATTTCATCACGAGATTGCCAAATTCCAGTGATGTCACCAGAGCTTAAACCAGATTGGCTTCATGCTTGGTTTTTCTGATTTTCCGTATGTGTAATGTGCAAATGAGTCAGTTTCATGAAGGCCCTCCCCTTGGACTTTGTCTGCTTTGCTGTATCCAAATAACCTAACCAAATAATGTTTAATTTTGTAATACATCAGTATATGATACATTAATAAGTGAACTGAATTGAATTTACTTTGTCGATAGAAAATGCATTATAGAATAAATGCATAAATACATTACAGAAAAAATGTAATCACTTTTTGAAATTTTGCATTACAATAAAGAATGCAGAAAATTATATCACTGATGAATTATGAAATTGTTGCCACATATTCGATGCAAATACTATAATAAAAGCTAAAACAATGTCTAACAGAAATTAAACAAACAAAAAAAGAAACAATTTTTCACAGACTCTCAGCATCCCTTGCAATTAATCCCTATGCACCACTCCTAAATGTTCTCCTCTGTCTTAGGCAAACTGGCGACAGTATTTTTCTGCTATTCCATAACACTAAGCTCATCCACACTCTAGATTACATTAGTTATCAATTTTGTTTTCATCATATTCAAAACTACTTTAAATAAAAGCTTTCCTTCTCCTCCCAGATTTTTCTCAGTGTAAAAGTGCAAGAAAATAACAAAATGAAGTAAGCCTAAGGACATAGAATTTTGAATATCTAAATAAATGTTAATGCGCTTTACATCAGATTAATATTATAAATACTCGAACAAGCTAAATGATGCATTCTAAAGCAAATTAAAGTCAATTTGGAGTACTTTCTTAATGTTGCTGTACAGCATGAAAATCTCTTGGTAGTTCTTGGTCATTTATACTTCAGCTAAGGGTGGCAGCTATGGTATATGTATAGCAAACAGTTTTTGGCAATTATTTACTTATCATTCTTTTTCTTTTATAAAAACATTGCCAAACTGCACCAGACTGGTTATGCTAATATGTAAATATCTATTACGGTTTTCTTCTATAAATTAATTTTTGATTTATAGTGCCCCTATAGAAACGGGATCTCCAGTCACTGAGATTATAACTGATAAAATCATAACTCCAGATGGCCTTGCTGTTGACTGGATTCACGGGAATATTTACTGGACTGATACTGGAAGGAATACTCTTAGTGTTGCTAATTTAGATGGGAAAATGAGAAAGGTGCTATTCGGCACACATCTTGACGAACCTAGAGCAATAGTTGTCAGTCCTTTGGAAGGGTAAGTTCTGCTCCATGTAGCTCTCATTTTAAACTTGTGCTGTGTTTTACAATTAAATTTATTTATAGAGCCTTTTTATAAAACTTTTTGTAGCAATTTTGTAATATTTTATGTATTAGTTTTGAAAAATAAAATCTGTTCAGGCAACTTAGTTCTTTAAATTTAACATTCTGTTTTTTAAAAATCAAGAGTTGCTATTCTTCCTGATAAAACCAAGAGACATTTCTTTCTTTGTTCTGCGCATATCTTTTGGTTTTTAATTTATCTTAAATTTAGATTGCTTGTTTCATTTGTAATTTTAGAAGAATATTAAATTTTGAAGGAAAGGGTAACCTTGTTATGTTATGAAAAAAAGCTGTCCTTGTTATGTCTTAATGAAATTTAAAGTTTGATAATTCCACCCTCCTTTTTTTGGAAGGAGGGGAGTGATTTTAAGCATCATTTTTCGGAATAATTTCTACTCAGTCTGATATTTTGTAGTATGTTATAAAGATACTTAAATCATTTTATGACTTTTGAAAGATAAATCTTTATTTAATTTTGCTTTAAATCTTTAAATGATATATTACTTTTAGTTATAAATTTAATCATATTTAAAAATTTTTTAATGATAATTAATAGTAAATGAAAGCTTTTCTTTCCTACTTAAATTTTTATCAGTATAAAAGTCTATTTTCTTGAAGGCAGACACTTTAATATACCTAGCACTATAACGTTCACTACAAATGCTAGCCGTCTTCAAACAGTTTAACAAATTTGATCAAATTCCAAGAAAACTGCAATCATTATTGTTATTATTATTTTGTTTGTGTGTGTGTGTTATTTCTGCATTAAGAAAATGTTTATTGTGATTTTCAAAATAATTCTGTATGGAATTATTAGTACTTTCTTTTCTTCTTCTTGAAGGAATTTCTTTTTATTTGATATTTTATTATATGCACTGGTCATGAGAATTAAAGAATGAGAAAAAATATGCTTCCTAAGTTAGTGTTTGCCCAGTGTTGTAATTTATATAATTAAATACAATTGAACACAAAATTGCACTTCTGTGCATATGTTAGCACTGGAAATATGCAAATTCTGTGATTGATAATGTGGTGTGCAGTGGAATTCCAGTGTGGTGCGCAATGGTGCACATGTTGGAATTCCAGTCTATAGTGTTGTTTAAAGTGAATGTGGTTTCTGAGAGTGATCAGTATTCAGTAGTTATGGCTGAAAGGCATCATTTATGTTAAGGTCAAAAATGGCGAATAATTAGTAGAATCAAGGGAGGTCAAACACAAATGGAGGTCGTCCAAGATTTGAATATTCTTTGTAGTGTAATATCAAGAGTTTGGAGACGTTTCTTAAGCACTGGATTAGTTGGTAGACAGCCTGGTCAAGAGTGACTAAGAGCAGCAACTGTATCAGAAGGCAGTTACATGTTTACAAATCCATTGCATGCAAACCATGTTTTTTATTACCATGTTTAATAGAAAGGGCATTAAATGACCCATCTCTTAGTAATAGAATTCATGGATGTAACACATTTTTGTAGTTCTGTAAGTTTTTTTGTTCAGGTTGCATTTAGGTATCTGTTCAGTCAGAACACAAGATAGCATGATTTTTAATAGTTACTTTATTACAGGCTCATAATCTATATTTTATTATGCACATGATCAACAACACAGAGCATTATTCAGTACAAAATTCATGAGTCATTTTTTGTTGCACAGGTAAACTCACAGTTAGGTAAGTTTAGACACTGAATGAATTACATAATGATTAAACATAAAATGTGTTTAAAAATAATAAAAAAAATCTTAATTAAATCTTAAAAATGATCTGCAGTTATTCAAAAGTTAATCTCAATTTTCCACCCTTTTTATGTGCTATTTAAATATTATTTATAAATCAACATCTGCTATTATCAAACCTCATTGTAGAACACAGAAATTGCTGTTGGCTAGTGCAGCCATCTAGTGAGTGATTTTTCAAATATTTGTTGTCATAACATTACTCTGTTACCAGTAACTTTATTTATGATATACAGAATCATGATGGGAGCTACAACAAACTGCATACTAATTTTTAGAATGAAGAAAAAAGTTATGCAAACTTCTATCAAAAATTATAAAATATGATTATATAATAATTTAAACATGAACAAAATGCAAAAATGGTTTAAGCAGTAAATAAATATTATAGTATAACTGGTTTCCTAGAGTTATTACAATGTAAATCCATATATACTCCCTAGATCTCAATGTACTCAAACACTGTTCAGTGAGACAATGTTGTCATTATGATCTTAGACACTTCACAGTTAATTCTCATAGAAATGCAGAGAAAAATGTTCATCAGATCATATGGTTATTCCAGAAGATTTAAAACTGGGTCAAACTAACCAAACTTATATAAAAAATTATCACTGAAATTTACATACAAGATAATATTATACTAATTAATATTATATTCATATTATAATAATTAATATTAATATTAATTTACGTACAAGGTAAAGTATTGGCGTAATGAAGTGTATCAAAATGTATACAAAACATTAGTCTGCAAATCTAACAGGTTTTTTGATTTTCGTACTGTGTCAGTTAGTAGGTTAGGTATTAGGTACAGCATCGGAACTTTTGTCACTTAAAAACTCAGTTTATTGTTTATGCTCTGTCTCTACTTCTGATATTTTTCTGAAACTAAGAGACTTGTTTCAGTCTGTCAACTGAGATGGTGATTTGTTTATTTTTTATTAAGACTGAGAAATATTTATCATATTTCTGACTGATAAATACTTATATTTCTTAGCTGCAAAAAATGGAAATACTTATATTTCTCAGCTGTCTATCAAACGGGGGTTCAAGTACATTTTTCACGCGATCAGTTCCCACAAACACATGAGAACATGATTTTAAGTCTTTATGCACAAATATTTTTTGTTTGTTACTAGTTGATAGTTTAACTGGTTTAAACTCATCCATAAAAGTTTGTAAATTTGTCACAAATGACTTTTTTTCAATTTTGGATGTAGGTTGGTTGAAAACTCACCTCGTAAGCTTATATGCATACTGATTGAGACTGCTTCAATTGACAGAACATATGCAACTAGATTTTCTTTGCCATCAAAATGATGAATATCATTTGAAAATTCAGATATATACTAAAGTTGGCATTGTTGCCTTGGTGATGCTTTCTCAATCTTTTGTTTGTATGCATATGCCAGTGGCTTGTGATGAGTAAATATGATGAACTTCGGTCCTTCCAATATGTGTTTTGACAGAAAGATATGTTCTTAGCAGTTCTCTGTCATAGGGTACTATACAAAGAATCATGATGGGAGACACAACAAACTGAATACTTAAAGGGGGAGATGCAATAGAATGCACTTGGTTTTCAGTTTTGATCATCCAACTCTTGCAGTATTATTCCTATAGCAAAGTTTGATATATCTATAAACAAAGATAACACAAAACACACACACACACACACACACAAAAAAAAAAAAAAAAAAAAAAAAA
>KK118998.1:0-23054 GCA_000611955.2 Stegodyphus mimosarum
TCCTTTCCCATGTGTTACATTTTAGATTCTTAGTAGTACAAGTAAATGGGAAAACTAAAAACAAGGTAGCTTGTAACATAGTTTTTACACTGAGCTAGAGAACACAAACAATAAGCTGAGGTAATGGTTACATAAAGACAATTAAACAAGTTAAGTGTTGCATGAGGAGTTAGCAGTTACATAAGGACAATTGACGTTGTATTAAGACTTACAAAACTGTACATAAAATTTAAGTTTATAACATCACATTATCTTGGTTAAATAAAATAATTAAACAGAAAAAATGGAAAGCCATACATAACATGGTACAGTTGAGCAATAACCATTACAAATAATTGCATTTATAATCTGCCATTATTTAAAAATTGGGGAAGTTATTTACTAGAAAGTGAATTATAATTCTGCCAGACTGAAAAGATTTACACTTGCTATGTATTTAGTTACAATTGTTACGTCCTAAACGCTTAAATAGGCATAGACCGTTGAACACTGAAAGGTACACATGTGCATAAAATACAAACACGTAGACTTGTAGCCATATTCCAACATGTGGTTGAAGTATGGACAGCTCAAACAAAATAATATGCGAGGAGATATTAATAAGTAATAATGCATTAGCCACATATAAGATATTATGTTAAGACTGATACACATTGACAAAAGCCATAATTAAGATCATAAATAAGAATATATACACTGTAAACACAGTAAAAGAATACACTAGTTTGCCATTTTACAGTCCTAAAAAATATAATTACAAGAGTTACATCCTAAACACTTAAATATGCATAGATAGTTGAACACTGATAGGTACACATGTGTATAAAATACAAGCATGCAGATTTGTAGCCATGTTTAAACATGTGATTGAAATATGGACAACTCAAACAAAATAATATGCCAGGAGATATTTTGAAATAGATACGTAATAATGCATTAGCCATACATAAGATAATATGTTGAGATATATACACATTAACAAAAGCCATAATTAAGATAAAAAATAAGAACACACACACTGTAAACACAGTAAAAGAATACAGTAGTTTATCATTTTACAGTCCTAAAAACATAAATTAAAAAATAAAAAGCGAAGAAAAGCACATATGTTGCAGAACAGGAAGAGAGATGCATCCTCTTGAATGCAAAAAAAAAGAAGCATACAGTAATAAACATTACCATAACAAGTGTGTAACTTAACAATATATACTTGAATTTATACCATAAAAACTACCCTCATAAGGGGTGCTGGTAAGGAACATATACAAAAGTGCGGCTGTGCATATTAAGAAGAATAAATTTAAATAAATTTGAAATATCTCTCTGGGCTGCATTGCCCTATAAACCGCTGCTCTCACCTCTGTTAGAGCCTACTGCAGCAAAAGTTATTGCACAGTATTTCATCACTTTGATCAATTGAGTCTTCGCTGTACAGTTTTTGAAAAATACGTCTGCCCAGTTCGGCCAGTACGTTGGGAGTGGCCTTCGATAGTGAAGCCTCTGTGTGTTAGGACAGGTGAAAACATAGTGGTCTGGGTCTCCGACATCTCCACAGGTACATCGGTCAGTGTCACTAATCCGAAAGCGATACAGATAGGACATAAAGGGTCCGTGTCCTGTGAGGTAATGCGAGATTTCACTATGCGTCGCCAGAAGCTTTGTACCAACCTTTGGTACAAATTGATATGTCCTCCTGCCCGTATTATCCATGTTCCAGCGGTCTTGCCATTGTGTCATAACTTTCTGCCAGGTCACTTTCTTCAAGTATGACCAGGGGAGTTTTAGGGACTGTTCTACTAAGTTTGTATTGTTGGCCGCTAGTTTGGCCAGGCTGTCCGCTGTTTCGTTGCCGGTTATTCCGACGTGCGCAGGAACCCAGTTTAAATGCGGGCGCAGTCTTTCTGGTCTTTTTAGTAATAATCGTCGTATCTGCAGAACTAAGCTGTTCCGATTGTCTACACCCAATATTGCCATAAGGCTTGAGGCTGAATCGCTATAAATGTGGACTGCGTCATTCACGTATTTTTCCGAGTATTTAATTGCTTCCTTGAGGGCGAGTAGTTCCGCTTGATAAACTGTGTTGTTCTCACCTAGTCTGCAGTACCATGCATGCACTTTAGTGTCCGATTCATAGACGCAGAAAGCACAGCCCGTCCCATTCGATGTTTTGGATCCGTCTGTATAGAGAGAGATTGGATTAGTGCTTGGTCCTGAGCGGTTGATCCTAATATGTGGTTGCAGATCTATTAAGGCCGGGTGGTCCAGATGTATAGGCCGTCGAGTTTCATAGTCATCTGCCTGAACGAAGGTGTTTCCTACTGTGATATCTTGTCTGAGTCTGAGGACTCTTGAAACGATACTCTCTCTCTCCGCAACTAGATCCAAAGGTGGTGTGCCAGCCAGAACTTGCAGTGCAGAGGTGGGTGTTGTGCGGTAGGCTTTGCATATTAGTAATAACTGTAGGCGTTGGATAGTGTTTAACATTTTCCGCATGCTCGTGGTTATCTGTCTGCCCCATATCCCCGCTCCATATAACACTATGCGTTCTGTAATGGTTTTGTACCATATCCGTAATATTGCTGCTGGTGTTCCCCAGCTAATTCCAGTGGTCCTAAACATGGAGTTTGTTAGATGGAGACAGCGCTGCTTAGTTTCCTTCAAGTGTGGCATCCATGAGAGGTTATTACTCAAGACGAAACCCAGATATTTTAGGGTAGTTACACACTTCAATGGCTTGCCTTGCAGTTTTACCGAGGGATTACGTTTGGGTACCCCCTTGCGTCCTATATACAGTTATTTTGTCTTTGTCGCCTAGATGGTCAATTTATGTTCTCTGGCCCACTCCTGGAACTTATTCACCGCTATCTGCGTCTTGGCCTCAATATCTTTGCGACCTTTGACAATCAATAGGAAGTCGTCGGCGAAAGCCTGCAATCTTATGTCTGTGCTCTCTTTGAACATGTCTAGAGCGGTATTAGCCACTATATTCCAAAGAGTAGGTCCCAAGCACGATCCTTGGGGACAGCCTCTGACCAGCCTTTTTGTGACCACTCCTTCATCTGAGATAACTTGGATATATCTGTTTTCTAGGTAGTTCCTGAGTAGCCTCATGATTTGAAGCGGACATTTCAAATCGTCTAGACAGGCCATAATGTCCGGCCACCATATGTTATCAAATGCACCCTTAATATCTATGGATACTATCAGCGTATGGCAATTATTAGCTCTATTTTCTTTTATTTGTGCTAACAATGCCTCAACAGCATGCTCCGTGGAAATTCCCTTTCGGAAGCCATATTGTAGTGGGTTAAGCGCTTTGCTACCATCCAAAAAGTAGTTAAGTCTCTTAAGAATGACTTTTTCCAAGACCTTGCTTATCGAGGGTAGCAGACTAACTGGTCTATAGGCTGTAGGATCTGACCCATCCCTACCCTGTTTTTCAAATAGTGCAATTTCTGCCGTCTTCATCATGTCAGGAAAGGTGCCTACTCTCCAGCAGGCCTTAATTAACGTGGTCAATAACTTTGGGAGTTCTCTATGTTATATCTTGATAATCCGATTATCTAGTCCATCTGGACCTGGTGCCTTGTCAGGAGATAGACCTGCGATTACGCCAGTTACCTCTGCTTCTGTAGGTAGGTACGGATCGTTGTTTCTCGTATTTCATTGTTTATTTTTAAATTTCATTCTCTTTTGATGCTGTTTGCCATCATCAATTTCCTCTGGGTCTGAGACAAATAATGCACTCAATATCTTATCTAGAATCTCTGTGGTGCACCCCGTGTCTGGACTTAGCTTGGCGTTAAGTTGCAGTGGATGGAACACTTTATTTGTGGCAATGCGTTGGACTCGACCATAAGGTTGACTAATGTTTCCACAATGAACTCTCCATGATCGGAGTTTAGCAACTTTTATATCTTTTTTGAACTTAGCTGTTTCCCTCTTATAGTGCTGAAAGAGCTTATTTCTTTCGCTTGTTTCTGATGTTTTTTGAGCTTTCCTTCGAAGTGCCCTTATTTTATTACGTTTCATCCGTAGATCTGGTGTCCAGACAAACTGTAACGAAAGAATAGCTCTTTTCAGTCGCCTCTACAACCAGAAACGCCTCCAAATTTCAGAAGCAAAATCTCGGTATACCCGACAAACCCGGACAAACGCTATTACGCAATCCAATTATAGAAATGAAGGGGAAAAAAGTGAACAGAGTTAAAGAACTCAAGCTCTTAGGCCACATCCTGATGGAGATTTATCCTGGCTACCACACCTGAGTGCGCAGAGGAAAAGGTCCAATGCATAGTTAACAACCTTAAGAAAATGCAAGGTTCAGACTGGGCCTAAGATCCCACATTCTAAAAATAATTTATAGCACAGTTGAAGAAAAAATTATCAAAATAGCAATCTGGGCTATCTCCATGACCACGCGAAAAATAAAACTTTTAAGTAGTATGCAGCGCCCGTTTGTGTTAGCAATAACCAAGATCTCCCGCAGCGCTGCGGCTGCAGTTCTAGAAGGGCTGACAACGTTCCACCACAGGGCAGTTATGGAGGCAGCTGTCATAAGGATCACGTTACGGAGACGCTCAGCAGTGCACGGAGGACAGCGCTATGACTCAGATAATTATGAGCAGAAAACGATCGCTTCTAAGAGGGCATCCTTCACATTTCGGAGCAGGATTCACGCCCACGCGACAATGCTTGACAGTGGCAGAGTCCCCGCAAACGTAATTAGCTTTTTCACGGACGGCTCGCACCTTGATAGAGGAATTTGCAATGGAGTGGCAATCAAAAGGCACGATACCATATTAGCTACGTGAAAGGGGCACTTGGGACCTGAGAATTCCGCTTTCAACCCGAAGCGATGGCCATTAGAAAGGCCATAGCAGCTGCAGAGGACTATGATGGAAACATGTTTAGCATTTTTTCAGATAGCCTCTCAATAATTCATGCGATTCGAACTCCTTTTCATCCTACTCAGCTCATAGAAGATATATAACCCATGCTCCGTGAAAATGAGAGACACAAGCCAATTCACATTTCCTGGATGAAAGGCCACGCCCCGCCCCAGGGAAATAAAGAAGTGGATGAGCTCGCAAAGGAAGCCGCACGCAATATAGATGAGTATATTGTGACCATCCTGCTCCCAAAATCCCATCTCAAGAGAAGTATCTTTGTCAGGACTGAGTGTTCGGTGCATATTCTTGGAAAACATCTTCGTGACAGCTTAAAGTCCTGATCTGGAACAGGGAGCTGAATGCAGCTATGTTCTGTGATAGAAGGCTGTGATTCAGTGGTAGAAGAACTGCACTTGAAAGGGATTTAAAATACTCTTTTATTAAATCACTATTATTTACAAACCACTTCCCAACTCGGGAGGGATACAGAAAGTAAAAAACCACACTTGGGTCTAAATGAACAATCAGATAAATTTAAAAATAAAGCTAAATAGAAATTAAATAGTCGTCGCTTACAGAGCTTATAACGCGAGGTTGGCCTCTAACTAAATGGTGCGTAGCAAGATTTACTAATACTGACGTACTTGGATTTATTTCAATAAGTAATCACGTAAAGCGCTATGGCTTAGAATTTAACTGCTAGCTAGTCAGGAGAACGTCGAATAGAATGGTCTGAGACTAAAAGCTCTCTCACACTGATAGGTTTCTACCTTTCGTTTAAATAGAACTTGGCACCACTTCAAATTAGCATAAAGCTGAAAACGCGCGCTTCTTCTAACGGGAAGTTGAAAATGAGAAGGGATAGAAAGATTTAAATTAAAATAAAACTTTGTTAGTTTAACTAAAACCTTACATCTTGACCAATACATTACAACATTGGCAGGATGAATGGGACGGAATACCCCAGGGTAGAAGAGCCCATGTTTTTTACAACAAAGTTTCTACCGACAACCTAATTTCAACACCTTACATAACCCATTTTGTTACAGGCCATGGTCCTTTTCCGGAATACTTCTGGAAAAGGGGTTTTGTTTTCTCTAACCTCTGTGTGTGCGGCGAGGCGGGATCCCCAAACTCTTACATAACAACGTGCCCACTCACAGACGCGTGGCCCATGCGGTTCCAGACACTGATGATCCATTTAATCGCTTCTTCATCAAGCACCCGGCCTCCCTTAAGAAATAAGGAGTATAATGGAGAAACTAGAGGCATTAGAGAGGGATCTATGTCACACAGATTAGTATGCACCACTTAATTATTGATTATTTATTGTATGCTGTCTATGCAGTATCTATACATCTGTATATTATGCAGTGTCTGTATATCTCCGTAACGTCGGCATAATGCAAAGTATAATGTCTGTATCAGTATTTTGTATCTGTGAGGTATGTAGTAATGTATTCAGACTCAATGTATCTGTGTGCTGTCTTGTATTGGTATGTAGGAAAAAGGTCCAATGCATAGCTAACAAAAAAAGGTCCAATGCATAGCTAACAAAAAAAGGTCCAATGCATAGCTGTGTCTTCATTCGTATTAAAAGTCTGGGTAGTATGTTTAATATCTGCATAATTTATATAGTGCAGTTTAATATTTGTGATTCGTATTTTATGCTTGTGTAATAGTGTAACTAGCATCTGTATACCTGCGTTCTTTCGTCATTTATTGTATCTGTATATGTGCGTTCTTTCGTCATTATTTTATTTGTAAATCTGCGTTCTTTCGTTATTTATTGTATTTGTAAATCTGCCTTCTTTCGTCATTTATCGTAACTGTGTATCTGGGTTAGTATCATCTGTATATCTGTATATCTGCGTAATGTCTTGCATTAGTAATTAGAATCTGAGTCTACATTCGCATTTAATATCTGTGAAGCAAGTAGTAGTGTATATAGTATCTATTTTTCAGTATAATATAGTATCTGTGTATCTGTTTCAATATTTAATAGTGTAGTATGAAGTTGCGTATTTTATATTTGTGAATTTGTGTAAAGACTTGCATTAGTGTATTCGTGTTTAATATATGTATAATAGTGTATTTAGTATCTGTATATCTGTGTATTTAGCATCAGTTACAATGTATTTAGCATCTATGTATCTGTATAATATCTGCATTAGTATTTAATATTTGTTTCAGCATTAGTGATTGTCTTTGAAATTTAATTTAATTAGTATCTACATTTTAGTTACTATCTGTGGATCAGTATGTAAAATGTATAGTTTAAGGTCTCCTTTAGCATATGTAACATCGTAATAAACTCCCCATGCGTTCCTTGCGGGGCGCCTAGGATGTCGTACTAAAGAGTTGCGGGTTTTGGACAACACCCGATTAGTCTACGTAAGCCTCCCGGGTGTCCGGACCCGCCTTCACCTGTCACCTGTTTACATTGTCCTGTATTATAAAAGATGCACAATAAAAATAAGTACGTTCATGTTTTTGATTTTAACATAAACTCACGAATGCAATTAAATATGGTGAAAAGAGTGTTTATATATCCCTTGCTAATAATTTATAATCAAGGGATATCATAATTTAGAATCAAGGATCAAGGGATATAAATAATAATTTATAATCAAGGAATTTATATCATCCTTAAATTTCAATTCAAATAATCGCTACGAGAAAGAAGAGGTCGGTATAAGAATGTTCACTGTATTTTAAATTTCAAGTAGAATATAAAATACTTATTCAAGATGATCCGGAAAATAACCAATCTGACAACATAAATTGGCATTTTTATTAAATATCTTTTTTTTAAGATGACAACATACAAACGAAAATTCTCAGCAGTCTAAAGTGATCATCTTAGACAGGATTTTTTCACTCAAATTGAGCTGACAAAAATGTTTTCCTAAAATCCTGAAAGTTTTAGACGCATTAAATGTATATTTCCGCAATGTATTCTTTCGACGCCATATAATTGCATTATTTTTTACCATGATGTGTTATAGTACGACAATGTTTTCAAATTGAGAAATTTTGTTACTATTTTGCTATAGATGTTGATTTGTACTGCAATGTTTCAAAGCTGTGAAGTTTCCTCCTTGCCTTTTTCAACTACGATGTTGAATATGACATTATCCTCCCGTCTTTGTTTTCTCCACGACATTTTCGTTCGCGATGTTTACACGGGCAACCGTTAGAATCCGCCATACTGACATTCTAAAACAAGCATTTTCTGTACCATATTAATGCTTTGCGCAATGGCAATTAGTGTTAAAGAAGCTAATCACATCTGTGGCACCACACATGCATTTGTTATAATCTATTCAATTTGTTTTAATAACAGACTGATCTTTTCGTTACTTTTTTAGCCGAGGTTCATACTTTTTCGCAATTCCTGAGGACACGCATTCATTTTGTTTCTCCGTTTCAACATAAATCTGCCTGATTTCTGTACACAACTGTCTCAGCTGATTTTAACTTAAGGTTGGAAACTTTTTTCTTTAATATTTCTGATTAGATTGCGGTGTTACACGGAACATTATTTTATTTTCCACAGTAACATGTAGATAGCAATTGCCTTTGTATAACATATGCTAACTGGAAGAGAAACACGCCAGTAATGAGTTTGAAATTAAGTAATAAGCATTATTTAATTAACATAAATTTTGAAATCGCTTTTAAGAGAGTTGAAACATAGATGCTTAGGAGAAAAAAATTTGCAAAGTGTTTCTGTTCCTCAAAAACCCCATTCTGTCATTTGTCTAGTGTATTTTATCTAAATGATTAATCTTTTTGAAATTTTTTTCCTTGCGTATTATAGTTCAGAAATTTTTCATAAGAAGCTATTTTTTTTCCTACGCCTTAGTGCAAAAGTAAATTCTTAACTTTTCTTTTCCGTCTCTACTGTATCTGTGGTCTCCAGCAATATTCACAATTTCGGTTTAGCGGTTAATTCTGGGATACCTTATCAGGAATTTGCTCCTCGTATTGCTTTCTTATATAACTGGAAAGCGCAATAGGTTTGCAATCAAGCAGTCCGAATTTTGAATCCCGGCCAAGGCATTGCTGCTTTCTCCTTTTCCTCTCCAACAAATACCTAATCATTCTATAGCACTATTTTTTCCTAAAGGTTTACGTAATAGAGTTCCTGAGAAGACAAAGAAGTTGTACTTCCAAAATGTCTAATTTCACTACTGGACTGAAAGGTAATGTTATTATGCGACATGTGGTTCGTATCAGCTTTACGCAAGAACAAAACTTTGATCACTAAGTGCTTTTAACTACCTAAGATACTTGCTGCCTTAAACTGCTTAACTGCCCAAGATAAAACTTCAATCACTTCACTGCCTTAATTAAGAATTCAAACACTTTCTTTCGCTGCTCTTTGAAGGTTCGTAAATGTTGTTTATTCTCCTCCTCCACTTTCTTCGCCATGATTTCCATGATTTTAATAGGACTTTCAGTTATACTTTTGAGTTGTTTTCTCGACCTGAGTCGCAGTGTTCAAACTCTTTCTCGGGTAATGTTATGTATTTTATTGTTTCATCAATCGAAAGAAACTTGTTTTTACCCCTTTTTTTTCGAAGGACCACGAAGTTGCAGCAAGACTACTTGGATGCTTGTTAAAATATTTCTAACATTTTTCACTACATTTCTGTAGCAGTTTTTTTGTAATAACGCATCATATGAACTTGGAAACCGTCTAAGTTATTTAATGAGCTACTGGTACATTTTGCAGTATAAAAATGCATAATGCAGAAGATCAGATATCTCGTTGCCGACATTCAGCGAATATTCCTTGTCTGAATCAACTAATGTGTTAAGTACCAACAGAAGATTTATGCAGCTTCTTAAACCTGCTCCAAGTTGAATTTTAGATCAAAATGGTCAAACACTTGCAATTTATAGTATTCTTCGGGAATGGCCAAACATCTGTCATTTAGTTAGCTGTTTGCCGAGAATGTTACTCAAGGTAACCAAAGAAGGCAAATGAATTACACCAACGAGAAAGAAACAACTTCGTCCTAGTTTTAACCGAGAACATTTCAATGGACAGATTCCTGGATCTCCCCACCTCTTTCCCCTTTTTTTATACATTTTAGTCATAAATGGCACAGGGAAATTAAGCAAATCAGCAAACTCGCTTTCTGCATTTCGCAAGTTCAGCGAAGTTTGGATACAGATATATGAAGCTTAAAGCTTTTGACTTATTAATACACAATCAATATTTTTCAAGGTTTTTTATTACATTTTGAATAACGTTTTCATTCATCTACCGAAAGAGTTTTCACGAAAAGCTTAAAAAATATCCGGAGTCATTGATCAATCATAAGGAATTAAAGGTCGTAGAAAATGTGCATTTTTTAATGAATTCATCATTAATTATTTAGAATTTGATATTTTACTATGAACATGCAAGTGATTCTTGAACTCAAAAAATATTTTAAGCACAGAAATCAAAAATCCTCTTATATGCAAGTAATATAATTAATAAAAAGCTATGCAAGGATATCTTAGATATATTTTATAAGATACTTGATTTGTACTATTATAAAATACCAACGTCATCAACTGTAGTACATGCACCACAACGATAAAGGTTGTCATTTATGAGATGCAGATTGAGTCTCCTGAAGACATTGTTGCCAAAATGAACTTCTCTGCTACAAATACGTGATATGGCAGGCCAGTCGCTTCGTCGTCTTTGTGAATCATGTACCGTAGTTTGTGGTCAAACATTTGAAAATTTCTGTAACTGTCAACATTATTTCTTGCAAATATCCATGTTTAAAGCAACTTTCCTTTTTCCATGTTCATCATACTTACATGTTCATAATAATGTGAAATGGGAGCTTGGGAACGTGTCTTCCCACGTTCACATTTCACATTCTGTTTGTATTACGGAAACTGAAATTTTTCTACCCCATGTATGTTCTATCATCCCCTCAAAGCTGTAGCCATCAATTTTGTTGCAATCTATCTGCATAATTATATATTTTACTATGAATATCTATTAATATATATATATATATATATGTGTGTGTGTGTGTGTATGTGTGTGTGTGTGTATGTACGCATCTATGCATATATACATGCTGTCTTAGTACATTGTGCATGAACTTGTGGGAGGAGGAGGAGGTTATTCAAAGACGAATCAAAATCGTATATCATGCAGAGTAGGAAATGTCATCATCCCGTAAGTAATGATTTTATAACGTGCAGGCATGGGACTGAAAATGTCGTCTTACTAAACAGTGAGTCCTATTTAACATAAATGCTTTCTGCCGGAGACCACTTTGTAGATTCTTGTCTCATACCGCTCATATGGACAAGAGAAGTTACAAGATATTTGTGAAATTAATCTTACCAAATGGCTTTTGGATGTACCTCAGGAATAGCTGTTGCTTTTTGAATTTTATTTCAATTTCTTTGTTTGCTACGAATCAGACTTTGTTCCTGTTGCCAACAGTGAAATTACGAATTCAATCTTAAAATCGATGGCTTCTTATCATCGAAAAAATGCAGTTTTAGTAACCGTTAAAACTTGAAGTCGAGTGAATTCACGAAGTGAAAGCGCACCTTAAGTTCTGACCAACTCACGGTCCTGATATGTAACTCATGTAATCCGGCTTCGCGTTAGCCTGTTCTCAGAACTTTTTTCATGCTCTATTGCCTATAATATAAATTCATGCCTCTATTTTGTTTCACATCTTACTTTTGATTTGCTACATACTCAGTGCTTGCTTAAAGTTCTCAACTAGGTAGTTAGGAAACTTAGCCAACGTTCAAAGAAGAACTAAATGGAACACTTGTGTCATGAAAATTGTGAAATTCAAATTGTTTCCTTCCTTCTGGAGATGAATTAGACAATAAACTAAATTTTGTATGCATGAAACAGTTGAAAACGATGAATATTTATAACAGAAATTTGATCAAGTCTGAATGTGTGAACATTAAAATAGTATCATTGTGAAACACTACAATTTACAACACAGTTTGATTTTTTATATAGATATTTATTTTCCAAATGGTTTATTTTTACGTGATCTGAAAAAGTAAGCTGGTAATCTGAAACAAATTTTTTCGTTTTTTAATGGAGTCCCATTTTTCATGCCCTGCTTATATGCAGTCTTGGTAGACTTTTGAAATGTTCTCACCCCAATTCAGCAACATAAAAGTGTTGAGTCTTTTTGGCGCCTACTAATAAATGTTTGTCGCTGTAAATAAGAAGGTGAAAAGTTCAGAAACTTTATAGACAACTGTCTCTTGAACTGAGTGAAAACCTGTCTTGACCGTATCTTCTTTTAATTTGTTTATGTACAGCCAATTTTTCTTTCGATGATCTTTTAAAACCTACAGAGACAGAACGCTGTGTGTGTGTGTGTGTGTGTGTGTGTGTGTGTGTGTACATATATATATATATAAGCATTAATATATGAATATATGAATAAATAAGGAACTTTTATTACAGAACATTAAAGTTACATTTGATAAGTTCGAAGAAGCAGAAAAAAAATTCTGAAATGATTGTAGCATCTAAGAAGAAACTATTCGAATTTAAATAAATGTCAGAACAGTCACATTTATCGGTTTCACTCCATGACAATAACTAAACAGCCATTTTGGATGTTTCAAGTAAAGTGAAATAGTGTATTTCAAGAACTTCAAAGAATTTTTCATCAAAGACGAAGGATATGATGCAATGCTCCTTCTTTAGAGAGAACGTGAAATTCAAATATGCCTCCTTAATCATAAAAATGAAAGGTTCAAAACTGAAAAATATATAAGCATAAAGTATTGTTTATGAATATGGGTATTTGATTGTGAACTTCAAAAACCATATTTTTTCCATAGCATCAAAATTACAGTTTCGCGTTTTGTAAGGAAAATGCAAAACAAGCTAGAAAAATATAAAATACAATGCACAAGAATTAAATACATAGGACTGTTTGCGTTACGTATATACATGAAAATTAAAATGATGTTCTGTGAATCAAATTTTTTCCCTCACACTGAAAGAGGTTATTTCTTCAAAAAATGTTGAATAAATGAAATATAATATGTTCTAAAAAGAACAAGTCTTCGCTGGATTAACATTTTGTGCATTTATATCAACTTGACAACTTAAAGATATAAAAACAAGGAAATTGTCAAAAGTTTTTTGACAAATGGCAGCGAATTACTTCTGTATTATTTGTAAATTTTCTGTTTTGTTGTATGTTTCAAATGTTATCGCTCTCTTGCTACATGTATTCATATCCGTGGAATTTAAATCAAGCTACTGACTAGCCGAAGTCATTGCTATTATTCTGTAAGCCAGGTCTGGTTATTTTGTCCTTTGTATTACTGTAGAATGATAAAAAGTCCAATAATTTAATATATATGGCATACTGTTTCCTTCTATATGGCCTATTCATACGTTACATCAACCACATAACCCTTTATCTCTATTACACGACAACTTTTATGCATAGCAAAATATCTTCCAAACATTTAATGTTCTGTTGCACGCTTCACAGATGGAATCTGATATTTTAGACTAATTCTAAAAACTTACATTAAATTTGGCAAAATTACCCTATATCGTGTCCGAACTGATTAAATCCTCATAGGAGTGAAACATCTTTTATATCGTCTCGGCCATCCTTTTCAGATATTCATTATTCCACTCTGTTATTTCGCTTTGATTCTATGGAGAATTTAATTGCCTGATGCCCATTAAGCTTGGCATAATAAATATGAACTTCATACGTTATTGATGTGTAAGATTTTTCAGAAATGTAGCACAAAATCCCTCTGGACAATGCATCGGAAATTTGGTGCGGCATTCTTAGAATACAGAGCAATTAAGAACAGTTTTTCAGAAATTTTAATATAATTTTCAAATCCCAACTCTCGTTGAATATTGATAATAAATTTGCTATTCTTCGATATAACTTTTCTCCAGATTATAGTTAACATTTTTTGAATTTATAATGCTTGTCAATGATACATTGATCGACCACTTCTAAAAGCAATACGTACGTAGTACGATCTGTTACTATGATATGGAAAGAAATGTTTTGGAAACTTTATTTCCACGTTAAAGACTTCGACAATTTATCTTTCTATTTTCTGATATCACTTTGCCTGACAAAATATTTACATCTTATCATTCTGAAAATCCTCCACCAAACCTCAGGATATATTAAAAATATGCATATAATATTAAATGTAGCACACAATTAGCAGTTTTAAAGATGAAAACGATCCTAATCAAAATTTATAATATTCAAAACTGAACTGCTTCCTTTAATATTCAATAAAATGTTAACTCATAAATATACTAAGTATTATTGTTGGAATTTTATACCAGATTTTTCATTATCACTTATATTTTGAAACCCAAACAACTTTGCGTAATTTCTAAAATTTGGACAAATATTTCACGTTGCTATATATTTAAACGTGTTGCATACTACGTTTCTTAATATCATTTCTAAAATTTTGACAGTAATTGCATCCTTATCTTTTTTTATAAAATTAAACTTTTGATCAAAGATAACTGTGCAGTTTTGATGAAATTCGTTCTGTGCATTATATGCTAGTATAATATGCTAGTATTATTATATGATAGCATAGTATGCTTGTATTATTGTGTATTATAAGCTAGTCTCTTAATTATTGATAAGCCGTTTAGAGTTATTTGTTTTAAAATGTAATATCTTGGCGAAATATTTTAGCATACTGACATTCCATACATTTATGGGCACAGGAATGGTGTATTTTCCTCAAGTGTGGTGATATGGACTTCTAGAAATGCATAATACACAGCTTCTTTCAGCCAAACTAAGACTGAATTTTGCAAATATTAAGAGTTTTGATCTTGAAAAGATTGTCTCTCAACATTGTTGTGTATGGACCAAAGTGTTTTTCGTCACAAACTGTTAAAGAGAAGAGCGTGGTTTTGAGACCTCATAAAATAAAGAAGGATTAAATTGGAGAATAGCATGCGGCGAGCAGTTCACAAACGTTTAATCTGATTTCTAATTATAATAACTTGATTTCAAAAACAGGATAGCTACATGATTTGTTTTTCGTTTTGCCGTGAACGATCTTTCACATACATACTTTGGATACGAAAACTATGTCTTTTAATTGGGAAGAAATTACATGTAAGGTAAACGAGACCAAATTTTCGCAGATGAAATTTTTTGAAATCTGATATATATATATATATATAATGGAAATTTATTTAATAAAATTTCTTTTATGATTTTTTCAGCCATTTCAATAAAATTTTGCATTTAACTGCTATACAGAAGTTAAACGTTGCTTTTTACATCTTTCTTGAGTGAAATGTTTCAATGATCCACTTTATACCGATACTAAATTAATTACGGAAATTTTGGCAAATATTTTATCACAATAAAATTATGGATTGAGGAAGCTGCATGCTACATTAATAGCCTTGAAATTTAAGTACATTTTCAGAAAAATATAGCTTATGGTTCGTAATTTAATTCCTTAAAATTGCAATTTGAATATATTTATCTGCATGCAGTGGTGACATCCACTGACTTTTATTCGCACGAATGATTAGACAATAGTCTTACATCATCTAGATAAGGAACCGAAGGAATATTCGTGCGTCTAGTTTCTCGAGAAGCAGTAATCCTATTACACGATAACTGCGGGATACAAAATCTGCACGAACAATCTGGAATAATACGCCTTCAAATGGAGTGCTATCGTGTCGCTCTTGATAGTATCTACAGACAGCGTGCGATTCAGTTCTGCCTATTGTTCATGTTAATACGGATTGCAGGTTCACAATAACGTGTCTGTAGATATGCATTGTTCATGCAGATTTCTCCTTCACCGGGAGGAGAAATTACTGTTCCGATTTTGCATATTTTATGTGTTGAAACATATTCCCACTATTAAACACAAAACTACTAGAAAACGTAATTATTTTGATGTAATATTTACTTATACTGTTCACGTTTTCCAAGCTGTTTGTTTCACCTTTGCAAAATCATTATTACATAGTCAAATAAATGGATAGTTACTTGTTCGAAGTAAGCTATTAAAATTGTTATTTCTGTATATGATCCACGATGGAGCAATCATCGAAATTCTGTCAGTTGATTTGTTGAAACTAACGAATAACCAGCAAGTTATTTTCAAAAAAAAAAAGATAAAAAACATATACGTTTTCTTACCCTGAGGATTACTACATACAGATTTCCGAAATAACACTGTGTGATAAATGCTGGAAAGGATAAAATCTCTGATAAAAAATGAGAATTTTAACGGCCAATCTAACATAATATTCAGTTAAATTTTTGAAGAATATAAAATGGATTTATCTCTATTAAACATGGTGCAACTAAGTAAACATACTTAACTAGTATAGTAGTAATAGAAGATACTGTGAGAAAGAAAGCAAACTCAATGCCATTTATTTATATGGAATAGGTGAAAATAGATATTCTTTGCTCCACTAGATTCTTCCATTAGATTTCGCTAGATTCCATTTTTTTTGCTTTTGATTTCTTTTTTCGTGGGAATAAATACAAGAATACTATAGAAGAATTCCTTGCATAAGATATATTTAGCTGTTTTGTACAGTTTTTCTTTAATACAGAGCTGATTGGTGGCCTATAGCTAAAAATCCAAAACGCTAATTCACTCCAGTTGCTGTTCGTAATGACAGTATAAGACATTTTCTTCCTCCTTTTTGCTTAACTTCGTGGTGAAATGGTAGCCCACTCGGCGCACATTCGATACGTCCAGGTTCGAGTCCCGGCGAGGCCAGTGCTCATTTTTTATGGCTCCAGCTTCAGAATAACCTAATGACTCTACAGTGGAGCCGAACTAAAAAACGGGGGTAGATGATGATCCTTCACTACCAGGATATGGCGACTAGGTTCACTAATCCCCAGCCATTCTTTATAAGATACTTTCTCCTATCCGCATGCCTTCGTGGTGTAATGGTAGCACACTCGGCGCGTATTTGAGAAGTCCAGGTTCGAGTCCCGGTGAGGGCATTGCTCATTTTTCATGTACCCAGCTTCAATTAACCTAATGATTCAAGAATTGAAAGGAATGGTTACGCAGCTTTTCGCGTTTTTTCCTCATTCGTGATATATATGTTTGTAACTTTCCTTCAGACAGTCGTTTAGGAAGACATCTGTTTTGTAATTTGATAGTTCTACGCTACTATGTCATAATCAAGCAACCCATTCGCTCTAACATGCTTTAAACTCGGAAACACGTTGCAAAATAATTAGCTTTTTCTCCTATTCTATTTTACAGAAAGGTAGAAATTGTTTGGATATACCGATGAACATTTTTTGGTTAGTTAATAATTTTTTTCTATTTTTTATTTTGAACCAATTAAACTGCATCTATAAACTATATTTGGCTTTAAAAAATATTGCATTTGATTGGAACTGAAAGGGAAAAATTTAAGCCTTTTCAAAAGACAAAAACCCATCGTATTTCCTGATCACTTTAAATCAGCTAATAATCGGTATTGCAGAATAATCAAAAAATTAGTGGTTTTGTTTTGCAGATTGTTCCACTTCCAAAAAATGAGGTTGTTTGTCTGTGAGCGTTATCAAGGCAGACAATAAAGTAAGCACTATATATTTGATTGATAACAACTTCTATTAGCATAGATAAAAATTCTGAAGCTGAATGTTTTTTTATCGAAAAGTGCGTAAAAGGATATTACTTTGCCTAGAATAAGAATTAACGAAAAATCTTCCATTGGCTTTTAGAGAGAGATTCTCATAAAAGATAAGACATCTGTTAACGACATTTATAGAAATCTGTAAAATAAAAAAGCAAACAGCAGTAAATTATTGTTTCTTCAGAGCGAGATCTAGTTACTATAGAAGATACCAGGAATAATTTTAATTTTTACTTATAATTTTAAGAACGAAAATGGTCCAGTTTAATTGTACGTGTCAGAGAGGCAAAACAAGTGGCGCGCATTTTTTAATATTAATATATTTATATTCTTAATTACCGTTGGTATTTCTAATAACAAATTTCTCGTACTTAAAAATATCGAAATCAATATTTTGCATTTCTCGAGCCGATGTCTACTTTTTATACTTTCATAGTTTTGCGTCATCTTTGAGAGCTCTGAAATAGTTTCATTGCTTTAAAGATAATCTGTATTCACACAAGTGTGCACGACTTTAAGTTTCATTTGTCTTATTTCGTTAGCTCTTTCTTGTTAGCTTGTACACTAGAACATTTTAAAAAAATCCTCAAAGGGTGCTCGATTTTGGATAATAATTTTAGCATTTCTCTCGCTGATTTCTTTACATTTTGATCAAAATATAAAACTACAATTGAATTTTTAATTACTTTGTTTAAATATGAGAAACGCATAAAACGCTAAACAAAATCGTCATTAAATTTTATATATAATGCTCTTAGCATAATTTCCAGCTGTATATATTCCTTTTTGTGACGAATAACATAAAGCTTACCGTATAACACGAGACATTTGTTATTCAGAATTTAATCTGAGTCATTAAATGACAAAATTTTAAATAATCAATTCCCAGAAACACCAACCGAAGTAAACTTTTATTTTAGTTGAATCTTAGTCGTCAGTCGCAGAATATCAGTTTTCCACTATTTCCACTTATTAAATATGAATGTTTTAATATTGTTGTATAGTAAAATATATAAATATTTTAATACTATTACAGAATGTGTTTTTTATTCTTGTTATGCACGAAAAGTTTTTTTTTTGACGTATAGTACTTGAGATACTAAAGAATCACATCGGATTTGATATATTTCACATATAAATTTTAGAGGTATATTAAGTTTATTTACTTGTCAATAGAAGGCGTTAGAATGCAGTCTTTTATGCCATATCATATAACTGAACAACAATGAATTGGTGTCTTGTTAAACTTTGCGCTATCCATCTCTCTTATTCTTTGAAGCCCATTAAAGGGAAAGAATTTCTGAGAAAATTTCTATGGCTATCGATGCAGAACTGTACAAATTCATGAAATCTTTCAAACTGTATATATGGTAATGTAAGAAGTTAGTGCTCTATTTTTATACATGAATTAATTGGGAACTTTTAATGTGATTATTCCTAAAGTATTTTAAAATGTAATATTTCTTCAGCTGAGAAATTATAATATTCCGTCCCAAGCAGAAACAACTCGTAAATTTATTTCTCCAAAACAAACTCATTGTTATTTTTAATGATCTATTTTTACATTCTACAGAATGAGTTATCTAACCCTAAATGTGAAACTAGGCTTCAGTTTCTTTTGAAGGACTTTCTCTAGGTTAATATACTCATTCATGCATACGGTATTAGAGATTCACTTGTTTTGCATGTTAATGTGCTATTAAACGAGCTTTGAAATTGTAAAGCAAAGGTCCTTCGACGAGAAGATGTGACATAAGGCACGTCCTCTGTGTTTTATCTTCTGAGATAAAAAAAAAAGTAAATGATTCATTCTACGCATAATTATGAAAGGAACTGGGACCGACTCTGACTGAAGGAATTCAATAAAAGGAAGCCATGCTTGCGTCTTGAAATGAAATTAATTAAGGCATTCTATTCGAAATTAAAGAAAATCAAGTTCGAAAATTTAATTTAAGGGAACTTTCCTTCAGGAGATAACTATAATTTATCTGCATACTTTCAGATCTATCATAATTTGAAATAGTATTATATTCAAACATATTATAATATTTATATCTATCACATTTGAATATGCAAACCTATCAACTCACATTTACAGCAACATTCAAACCTTTTATAATTACTCAAACTAATTGGAATTGGAAACATTCGAAACCTATTACAGTTGAAAATGGTAACCAACAACACGTCTATAGGCCAAAGAAGTTAAACGTAGAAGGAATAGACTGAATATAAAGCATTCGGGGGAAGGAATAGAGCTTTCTTTCGAAAGTTATTAAAAGTACTGTCTTTTTGTACTTGCAAGTAACATAACAACATACTTCTTACAATGCTGTTTTATTTTGGAAAACATGAGCGAGATTGTGTTGTCATTATACAATATAAATATAAAATAGGGTATTTACACATTTTTGAACGATTCCAGAGTTTTCAATTAATGTTTAAAATGTAAAGAATATTTTTAGTGTTCCACCTAATAGCTTTTATTACGTTTTCGCTACGTTGTAAATATTGATTTATTTTATTTATCATTGCTACAAATATATCTAAATCTTTGCAACTGATTTCCGGGTCGATCGATTTTCTCTTCTTACTAGCGATTTAGCATTTGAAACTTTAGAATGATACGCATTTTTCTCTGACAATCTGTTCATGTAGAAGTAATGATTGATGATTTTTATCTTTCCAAGCAATAATGTTGCTTATTTTGTGCTTGGAAAATTTAATACCATACATTTCATAACATTTTTTAAACATGGAATAGGAATATTTCTCTTCTTAAAACGCAGAAACATATCCTTCAATCCACAGCTTGTTTACAACCGACAGTTTGAAAGAAGGATAAATTTAAAAGTAACAGATGCTGTTTCTCATTTCAAATAATAAACTGCTGCTAGTAAGAAATTTGCATTCCGAAACAATTGCTTTATTAATTCTTTATAGAAATCTTTCTAAATATATGTAAACACCCTCTGTATTTAAAACAATGTGTTTTATACACACACACACACACATATATATATATATATATGTGTGTGTGTGTATATGTATATGTAATAAAATGGCTTGAAGAAAGCTGCAGTGGATATGTTCTCTTATAACTTTCAGACCCTTTACTGGTTGGAAAGATGGCACTCGAAGACAAACATAGCCTTAAACTCCATGCACAATTTTATTCCTGGATAATTAATTTTGAGAACAAACATTCTTTCTCATTTCACATCATTACTGTGGCTGCACTATGCACCCCACAATTTTATACAGATTATATTTTTAGAACAAAGGACAACAGCTGGCTAAGGCTAATCGAGCGAACTACCATCTTTACGAGAGGAGAGCTGAAGCGAATGTGCGCATTTATCTAGTATGGCAGCCTATTAAGAGAAAGGTTTTGGTTTAGACTAGGAAGGCTTCAGCGCTCAAAATTTTGAGTTCCGAATTAGCTACGTCATCAGCGTTATTCAAGCCAAACCAGATGGATTGATATATAATTAATGCATTGCAGAAACATTATTACGATTTTTAGAATAGAGAGGATGAATTAAAGTTGACCGCTAGTTTAAATTATAATTTTGATTTATATACTTCTATCTTACATACATACAGACACACACATATAAATTAGTTTCTGATCATCGTACTTAAAGAATACCTACACATAAAAATCTCCAAGATTAAATCAGTATCTAGCAAGACTGTGTACCTTGTCGCAATTCGCGATTACTCGGCAATGCCTTAACAGCCACAAGCTTTCTTTGCCATCGTCAATTTATTATAGGTCCTGTATCAAGAAACTTTTAAAAACCTCAAATTCTCTCCAGACATTAATACTCATGTAAATTTTATCTGATGCATATGACTACACAGATCAAAACGCAATTTAATTTTCAGCCTTCGCAACTGCTTCAATTAAAGTATTCGTAGTGTGAATATTAGATAGAAAATCTTAATAATGTCACTGAATCCTATTTATTAATAGAAGAGGAATACTTATAATATTTAACATCAAATGCTGCAATTTTTAATATGTACAATTACGTTTTACGTACAATAACGTTTAATTACGTTAGAGAAATAGTATTACAATATTATTAATCTATGACTTGAAATTGTTATTTAATCTTTTGAGGGAAATTTTTCTTCGGAGAATTTCAGAGGTCTTAAGAAAAACATAATTAAGATGATTTAAAATTTATGTCGCTATTGCTTTGGGATAAAAATGAATGGAAAACTGCTATACATTTCTTATTTCGTAAATATTCTAATTGTATTCGATTACTGAAAAATATACTCGGTGCAAAATAAAGAGAATCTGCACATTTTGTAGCATTTCTGAAAAGGTAATACCAGATTTTAATGAAATTTGGTACGAATATACATTTGTAGCAGAAAACAAGCTGTAGCATTCAAAATCCATTTTATGTATGCATGATTATCAGCAAAGCTTATAATGGAGTGATGTCCAAATTCCATGTTGTAATATCGAACTGAAAATTAGTCTAACATGGGGTATGATCTCCTTCTCACAGTCAGATCAGTTGCGCAGCGTGTCGCCATACTGGAACAGGATACGTGCTTGTGGCAGTCGGATCCGACTTCTGCAGCAAGGCAGTTTTCAATTCTGGGATAGTTCTCGGAGAGGGATGGTGAGATGAAATTATTCTCTCGAGAGCGTACCAGAGGCTCTCTATAGGGGTAAAGTTAAGAGATTTAGCTGACCAATCCATGCGGTGAATATCTTTACTTTCCAGGTAATCGTCGACCATCTGAGGCCGTATGTGAACAAGCGTTGTCGTCCCTTAACAGACACAAAGGACCAGCTGCGTCTCTGAAAATTTAAACATAGGGCTCTAAGTTATATATGTATATATATATAATTTCTGTAAATAAATGCTGTAGGATGCGATTACAATAAGAACATAGAAAATAAAGAGTATTCATGAATAAACGACTGATAATTATCACACTATTATTTATTTAAAACAAGTCTGCATTCTAATAAGAAACATTAATTAGAATTTTAATACCTAGAATGTCGTCATTTCCACTTTCCTGCATTTTCAATCTCCGTAGCTCTTATCTTTGTCTACTGCTACTCCCCAAGTCTCAAATCATTCACCGCTGTAGAAACTGCTGTGCTGTCTGCTGCAGCTTTTAAGTGGTCACAGTCATCGTGCCCCCATCTTCACTGTTGAGTCTGTTTTCCCAGGTACAATAATTTTCAGAACCATCAAGAGCATCCGATTTCTATAAGCTTTGCTTAATTATCCTTCATCATTCAGAGGCCATGCTTTAAAACTCCACAAGCAAATTAATCAGTAAGACGAAACTAATCATTGCGAATGAATCCATCTTAAAAACTGGGGGAGCTCGCTTTCTGAACAACAAAAATAAAAGGGAAACATGTCGTGACTATTTAAAACAATTTCAGAATTTTGTGCTGAAATGCTAGGAGAAAATATACTCGAGTAAATACGGTA
>KK118998.1:23236-48344 GCA_000611955.2 Stegodyphus mimosarum
AATCCCCGTTAAAGGATTCCTATTAAATATATATAAAAAAAACATATATAACAAGGATTGGAGGGCTTTAAACAATTAAGTAAGCATCTCAAAGATATCATTTATCGATATGTTGAACAGCTGCTAAGTGATTTATGATTTTAAAACTGATAATTTAGTTCTTAATTTGCGAATTTATATCCTATAAGGAACTTCTAAAAAAAACTGAATTAAGAGAAGACTGAATTCGCGGTGTGTGGCATAAAATTAATGGAACTGATTTTGGCTTTAAACAATTAAGTAAGCATCTCAAAGATATCATTTATCGATATGTTGAACAGCTGCTAAGTGATTTATGATTTTAAAACTGATAATTTAGTTCTTAATTTGCGAATTTATATCCTATAAGGAACTTCTAAAAAAAACTGAATTAAGAGAAGACTGAATTCGCGGTGTGTGGCATAAAATTAATGGAACTGATTTTATGAAACATGGTAAGAATTCATTAGGTCATTAATCAACCGTATCTCTCTCCAAGTTATTCAACTGGAATGACATACTACATAAACTGCTGGAGACTTCGCTTCCAGTCTTCCTAAAACTGCTAGAACGCTTCAAGCAGAGTCACTTCCAGGTGGTCCGTTACAGTTTTTTAATGCGATGCCGTTCACGATATCCAAACGGTGATCTCTCGACTGAGCATTCAATCTGAAGAAAAGTTACGCGGATTCAGATCTGGAACATGAAGGCATTTTAAAGTTGCTGAAATGCCCTCTGAATGAAAAATCCAGCATCAGAGAGCATTTCTTGTTAATTAATTCATTGTCTTATAATTTTAAACTGCATGTTTTATCATCTCTTAGGAGGTTGTAAATGAAATGCTTAGATATAAGAACAGAATTCTTGAAAGTTAGACAAAGAGGTGTTGCAGCCACCCTCACCGCATTACAAATTCCTCGCTTAGCTCTGTGATGTAAATTATCCCGTGTTAACCCCTTGGCTATCCGAATTCAATCGCACATCAAGTAAAAATTGAGCTGATGTTAGTTAGGCGTTCTGCAGTTGTAAATCTTCAGCATCAAAGTACTTTGAATTTCAAGTTCCCATTTATGTTATCTGAAATCCGACAAGCAGAGAAGATTAAATTGCAAGACAAGCCATGCATCTGTTATGTTTGAAGTTTTTAAATAGAAAAATTGTTTAAGCCTCTTTCTGATTCGGATGCTTTTTCCATAGAAAATGGGAGATAATTCGCCTGACAGTCTCAGTAAGGTTCAAGAAATTAAGTTAATTAATGAGATTAAGGGTGAAATGCTAAAGTATGACAAGCGGCATTATTCCTGTGAAGCACACAAGAGCCTCCATCTCATAGCAAAATATCAGTTCTTTTTCGAAGTCTTTCACTGATCTCATGGTAGTACTGTTAATGTATAGTTTATCTTTGGGATACGAATTGTTTTATGAATAGTCGTCTAATTTTTCATAAATTAAATCAGTATTCATTTGATCTTGTATTTACTCATCTCTAAAATTTTGGAATGTAGTGAACTGCTGGGTTATATGTTTCATTAAACGATTGTACTCGAAAATTCAAGATTCATCCCCAATTAAGGAAATTTTTGTCGTTTTGGATGCATTTGAGAAAATACAATAAAGTTATCTTTTTCATTCTATCTCTGCTGAAATGTGACAACTAATTTAACCACTCTTAACACACAACTTCCGCATGCCCGATTCCAGTGTTAAAATTCCGTGCACTCTAAAATTATTTAATTCATGGCAAATCATCCTAATTATCAGTCTTCGGTCTGACTATAAGTGAGTTTTCATGTTTAATACATAGATACCTGTTTTGGATTCGCAGATTCCTTTTGCTTTCAACCATTCTCTTACCTTCAACAGTTTCACGTATCTCTAAAAAGGCTTCGTGTCATCTGAAAACTTTTCAGTTAAAACAGGTTTTGCATACGCTTGTTTCACATTTTTCAAAAGTTTCAGTTGCATTTCCCTCAAACTCGAAATAAGTGTAAGACAATATTTCCTAAATTTTTTATGCATCTTTATAACGATACAAAGCAGCAAGGTAAATTTAAAAAAGCATTTCGTACAGACAGGAGCTAACGACAGGGATTGAAAATTCATTTTAAATATTTCCAGCTCGCCGAAGAAACGTTATTGCTACGAATTTCTGGACAATGTTAGTAGTCTTATTACTTTTGTACTACATTTGTAATTTCTTAATCTTTAGTAGATTTATAATGTTAAGAACTGAGTAAATATTTAAAAAGGAATATTAAATTTATATTAATTATGTGATGAAAATAAGACATTTTTCTATTGTATAATTTGTTCAGAATAATACGACGATGAGATGGAAAATATAACCTAAAAGAAATTGGTCTAAAAATGAAAACTTACCATATTGTAAGAAGCTCAGACTCTCCTGTTGAACTGCATCAGCATTTCCCCGTAACAGTTGACAACCAAGCAGGATTCTGTTGTGATTTTCTTTTGCCGGCGTGGTCATTTGGATTTAGCGTAGGTTTTCCCGCACCAGGGAAATTGTGAACAAGAATATATGCTCAGGTGTTTCGATTCGTGATTTTATGCTGATATTTTTAAATATTCTAAAGAAAGAAAAGTAGAAGTCTGTCATTTTTTTTCAATTTTGTTAACAATAATAGGATTTTGAAATGGTACCATAACAAATTTCGTTAGAATCAGTGAGTCAATAATCAGGGACTATGATAGTTTGATTTAAGAATTGAAACTTCAGGCAATACCTTTAGCCCACCGCTATCACATTTTAAAGCAAACACAGAAAGAAAATTAACGGAACTCAAGGTTCTTAAATCCCGCTCAATTTTTATAAATAGATTGAATTCTTATAAATATGTAAAACTTATCTAGTTAATGGAGAAAATGAAGATATTTTGGGCCGAACTTCATTCTTGTTTGTCAGATAACTGTTGAAGAACAACAATCTAAATCTCTTTATATATTTATAAAAAGGTATAAATTAATATTAAGTACAATATTTTTGCATTAACTTATAATATTATATATAATAAACTATTGTGCAGTTTTAATAACGTAACCTTTGAAACCTTTATCTTGATAAAACTACACTGCAATCAATACAACTAAGTACCCTAAACTTAGGATACATCATTAATTTAAGCTCTTGGAATTGAAAATATTTTTATTATTTCCATACACGATAAAGCTTTTATCTGAAAATTAAGGAAACTATCTCGGTTGTTTTTCTATTATGTGCAGCATTGTATGTTGATATCTTATGCTATACAGTCTTGATATTGCTGCCAATTTGGTTTAGAGTCGGCAGAAATTAGAGAAATATATTAATTTACCTTGTTGATATCAAGTTTTTTTAAATGCTTCTTTAAATACTTAATCTAATCAATATTTTCGTAAAAATACCCTGAGGCAGCTGTTTTAGCTCATTGCGCAGATATTCTCAAAACTGATTGCGACATATTAATTTTCTATTATCATGTAAAAGAATGATAAGAACTTATTTAAATAAAATAACAAAATATCTGTAAATAAAGATACCTAATTACTCTTTTAAATGTATTTAAGTACGTATTAGCAAATAAAAGCAAAATCACACTAACTTAACGTTATAGGGCATATCCTTTTACATGATTGGCTAGCCAAAATTGATCATCAATTTGTTAAAACTGTGCATAAAAATTGTATTTTTATTAAATACACGTATATCAATAATTTACTAGATTTATACTACAATTACAGAAACACATTTTTTACAAAAGATTATTAATTATATTAAAGTCTTTTCAAGGACATTATTCTGTGGCAACCACTGAAACAACAATATTTTATTCAGAGAAAGAATAAAGCAGCCTTTACCGTAAAAGGTAGAAAACACAACCAATGTGTGGTCGTTTCTTATCACCTTCAAGTAGCGGATTACCCACATTTCGGTTTTACCTCAATCTGTATTTTAAAACAAAACCTTTAAATTGCAGTCAATGACAAGGCAACTGAGTATTCATAAAGTGAAGAAATCCAAAGTCGAAACAGAGGTTTCATTGCTGTGAAATAACAATGCAGTTTCTAAAACCAAGACAAAGTTAATACGTGACTGTTTTGTAACAAGTCTGTAATGAAAAGCTCTGATTTAAATGATGCGATTATTTATTACGTGATAAACATGCAGAAGGGTTAATTTCACCCATCTGTAAGCTACACCACGAACAAAAATGTTGCCTTTTGCCTTCTAGGTACAAGTATTGCATGGCTTGTTTTAATTCTAGAATTTATCTGCTCATGCATAACCTGATTCTGTGAAGACAGTATCGATATAAATATTCTTTGTGCCGAAAATGTCTAATAATGCTTCATTAAAAACGCTACAGAAGGCAAACTAAGAAATTAAATATAGAAAAGTATATATAATAGTATAGTACTTAGTAAAGTTCAAAAGTAAAATTGTGAGAGTAGTTTAGGATTCAACTGAGTTTTCCAATGAAAGAAGTGTGCTGCAAATTATCAATATATTAACTTTTAATCAACGTAACCACCATTTCTCGTAAGAAACATTTTGATTGCTCATAAACTAACATATGCGAATTATAGCTTTTTGATACTTTTTATTATTTTGTTATGGTTACTTCTGTTAATTCTAAATCATTTGTACAATTATTTAGTGTTTGTAATACTTTATGGTTTCTGTGCTTCGGGAGCAAGTAATTAAAAAATCTTTGCTTGAATTTTCAAAGTTTTCAACATTAAAAACCTATATATTTTTATGTTGAAAAATAGCTTTGATAATCACATTTCATCACATATTTTTTGGTTGATTGTTCTTTACTTTAGTTTTACTTTTTATTTTTACAGATAATCATTTGTAATCTGTAAAAATAAAAAGTTTGCTGTTCTTGGTAATGTGTTATTTATATTGAAAGTTAGATTTATCGAGTAAATGTAAGGTGTATTCTCAATTGTTTTAGCCACTGTAGATGTACTTTAGCTTTAAATGTATTCAACTCACGCTTGTGAGGGTTAAACTAAAATAATGTTACACAAAAGTAGCAATTACCTAGATCTGTCTTAAAACACAAGTTTTCTTAAAAACTGTTCTAATTAAAAACTCTAATAGGCCTTTCTCTAATACTGCAATAGAGATTCAAACTTCTTTGTATCTACAAAGCAGTCTGAAGTAACCACAACAGTGATTGAAACAAATAGTGTAACAAAGTGATCTAAACCGCAACAGTGACTCAAACCAATTCTACCTTTGTGTTTTTTAATCTTAGTGGAAACCAACAATAATTCAAAAAATTTCATCGCAAGCAGCGTTGGTATGAATACCAAGACTATGCAGCTACGCACAGTTCTGCTAACTACAATCAAAACTGCTTGCCAGTGAAATCTGTATAAATTCTAGTATGAGAGCAGCTCATGGCAAAATGAAGCGATGGGAAAGAGGCAAATAAATAAAATTTGTTAGTGAAACTTAAGCATAATGTGATAATTTAACAGGCGAAAGTCTGGTAAGTTTAATTATAGCCTGGTTAATAGTTCCTTAGTTAGTTCGAATTTTTTTATCCAAAGGCAGGCATTTGCCGCCTATTCAGTATAACTTCTGGCCACTCTTAAGGCCAGAATTTGGAGCCATTTTATTGTGGAGGCGCCTAATAGGCGGCCACCGTTGCCTTCCATGAAGGGATGTACAATTACAATCATAGGATTCGAACTCGGGCCCTTCGGTACCTCAGTTGGCTACCCTAAATACACTCACTCCCAAACGTTAAGCGCGAAGAGGAAAATGCTAATTTCCGGAAGCCAATCAGAATTGAAGAGGATGCAATTCGCTGCAGAGGTAGATGGAAGTATGCAAATATATTAGGTAATAGCCAATCGCGCTTTCATGTCAAGAAATATGCAAAAATGGCAGTCTTATAAGAAGCCAGCTTTATGAAAGGTTACATAAGTTGATTGTAAGTGCTGATAGAAGGTGTTGAAAACTTTCGTACAATTTGTTTTCAAGACATACGTGTTTCTATGACTTCCAGAAGACGAATGAAAGATTCTAAGCGCTGGCGTGCTGTGAGACGCATTCAAGCAGGACAGTCGATCACAGATGTAGCTCTTTTCTTCGGCGTTCATCATTCTGTAATTTCACGTTTATGGAAACAATTCCAAACCACACAGACAGTTGTCCGAAGGCCCGTAACCGGTCGCCCAAGGGTTACAACCCCCGCGGAAAATCGATACATTGCTATTGTAGCCAAGCGGAATCGCAGAGCGACCTCCACGCGTGTGTGACATCTATGGTTACAGAGTTCATTGGTAAGGAGATATCTGCAGCTACTGTACGCCGAAGATGAGTGGACTGTACGCCCGGGTACCTCGAGTTTGTGTTCCTCTATCCGTCCAATCAAGACGGGCACGATTACAGTGGTGCCGGAAACATGTCAATTGGAATGTGTCTGACTGGGGCAATGTCATGTTTACTCATGAGTCAAGATTTGCTCTGGAGCCAGATGACAAGCGTATAAGAATATGGCGTGAACAACGAACACGCAATCAGTCCCAAAATATCACCGAACATCACGCATTCCGAGGCGGAACCATTATGGTGTGAGCAGAGTTTTCATTAGGATATCGCACCGACCTGAACTTCTTTAAACATGATTCTTTGACGGCTGTCCGGTATCGAGATGAAGTCCTAGAACACATTGTGAGATTGTACGCTGCAGCAGTTGGCCTTGCTTTTGTTTAATGGAAGATAACGCACGTCCCCATAGAGCTGACAACGTCGATGACTACCTGGAGAGTGAAGGGATTGTGCGTATGGCCTGGCCAGCATATTCGCCCAAACTTAATCCCACTGAAAATCTTTAGGATGCTCCCGGCTGTGCTGTAGCTTCACGTTTCCCACCTCCAGTCACTCTTGAGCTGGAAACTGCTCTACAAGAAGAATGGCGATTGCTTAATTATACGGTGGTTGACCACCTTATTGAAAGCATGGTCTTAATGCGTAAACTTTGTATACAGATGAGGGGGGATCATATACCCTATTAATGTCCTTTTTTTCATTTTATTCTGTTTATTTTCACTTTATACATAATTCTGTTTAAGTCTCCACTATGTCATTATCTGATAACTTACAAAAATTTAATATTGTTTTCATTTCTGTATATAATTATTGATTTTGTTTTATGCATAAATATATATGCTACTTTCCTGCCGAATTTTGTGTCAATCAAAACAATATTTGTTGATTTTTTTGCATTTTACATCTTCGTGCTTAACTTTTGGAAGTGAGTGTATTATACCGCCTGGGCGGCGCAGCTCGATCAGCCTAGTGAATATGATTTCACTGTATAGCCAAATTATAGCTTGGTGTCAGATCAATGAGGATGCAAACAGTACCTCCATTTAAATCAATGGGAAAAAGCATATTTCATCAGAGTAAGTAAGGAAAAGTATATCATCTCCTTCAAAATAAAACTTGATATCGTAACTTCTAAGATGACATGAGTTACTTTCTGGGTAGCTTACGTAATTTCTCATGTAATAACATCACCCTTAGCCGTATTATTAAGTGTAAAAATAGGTCATTGGCCACTGTGCAAGATTTTGCACATAAACATTTTACGAAACTCAAAAAACCCTTCATGGCTTTCCAGAAGAAATGTCTCAAATGTTTATTGAATGCAATGAGATACAAATAAAAAATATATAGCTCTGGAATAAAGAACAAAATGAGTTTTAAAAATTAATTTTAAATTTATTTAGATACATTCACTGCTGTACAAGTTCCAAAACAAGTAATTCTAGACTTTGTTGATACATTAAGTACTAAAAACACGAAATAACATTAGAACTTCGGTCTTTTGCTTAACGATAACGATAATTATCGATATTTATTTTTGCTGATTGACAAGAAATAGTTCAGTTCGGGTTTTCAGATTTAGTTGAGTACTATGAACTTGCTGCACGTATTTTTTAAATTTTTCCAGTAGTTGTATATGGTAATTCTCCCGCCTTCCTAGCATGCTTTCTTGGTGTAGTGGTTAGCACTTTCGGAACGTATTCGAGAGGTCCGAGATTCGAATCCCGGCGAGGGTATTGCTCATTTCTTCGAATTTCTGCTTTCAAAACCTAATGCCTTTATAATGGAGCCGAAACTAAAAAAAGGTGCTGGATGATTATTCTTCACCACCAGGATTTAGCGTTTGGGTCCCTTAATCCCCAGTCGCCCTTTAAAAGGGGGAGTATATAAGATATTGCTCTCGCCTTCCTAGCATGCCTTCGTGGTGTAGTGGACAGCACACTCAGCGCGTATTCGAGAGGTCCGTGGCTCGAGTTCCTGGGAGGGCATTGCTTATTTTTCTTCTCTCCTGCTTTAGAAATAACCTAATGTCTCTACAGTTGTTTCTGCTATTTTCAGTCTGCCAAGATAAGTGATATTGTGTTTCAAAAGATTATGAGCTTTTTAAGAATCAGTAACTAACATTTGCATCAAAAGAGTTTTTTGGAGTGAGGCAAAAGTGATAAATTTTTATCCGGTCTTCCTAACTCTTGAACTGTACAATAGGCTGAAACCTTCATACCAAAAGCGCCTGTTAATAAAGAAGAAATTCTTCTTAGCAGTACGAGATACAATTTTTGGACCATGAAATATACAGAGCTTCGGATCTTGGCAAAAGTTAGCTTTCGTGATAGTTCAGGGTTCGATTCCCGGGCTGGGCAAGGTTGACTCAACCTTTCATACCTTGAGTGGATCGATAAAATGAGTACCAAGTTCGCTTGGGGACTAAACAGCGGGAGGTCCTGAGACGAGCTGACTATTTCTTCGGGGCATATGCTCACTGCCCCCGGGGCCCACGGTCTAGAAAGCAGATTTCAGGGCACTGCCGGCTTTGGCTCTCTAAGGGCTGTTGTGCCACTTAGTTTTTAGTTTAAGAATGCCCTTGAGTTTCTTATTATACGCTCTTATGTTTCAACCTTTTCTACTAACATCGCTATATATTTTAACATGTGCACACCAGAAAAATAAGCCTAAAGTGTTTCGAGATCTCCTTATTTGGCTGGATAATTAAAAAAAAGTTTCTTGAAGAAACCACAGATTAAGATGTTTTCCCATATTATACATCCTACTGCTTACACTTCATAAGGAGAGTTTGCTTCTGAAGTCTCAGTATCTGCTCCCTCATAATTAGAGTAAAACTTAATACCCAACATACGTACACATAAGTAATATAATGCAAAGTTTTCCTTCGCTCTACACGTTTTTAATAAATTTGTGGGGGTTTCACTTATTTAATTCAATGTTCAAAACCTTGAACCGCACAAAACACTTGGAAGCGAATAATCTCTTAAGTGTGTGAACAAACACGTAAGACACGTAAGGGTTAATTACCCTTTATTTAGCTGAATAAATTCAATCAGCTCCTAACTCGGAGTATACACAAAGCCTCCACTTAGGCTTGAACTTAAAAAATAATTATGAAATTAAATTAACTAAGCTCAACTAAAGTTAACTGAAAGATAAAGCCGAAGCTATGAGGATGCTAAGTAGTTGGCCCCTAAATATTAACTAAATCGGTGGAAGTCAAGCAAGGGCCTAAAGTAGGGCCGAGCGTAGTAATATCTAAGAGAGACGTAGCCAAAAAGCAAGCGCGCTAGGCAGGAAATAAGACTCTCTTTCTCGAAGTCGCTGAAACATTGACACTCTTACTCATTTGCATTCATTGCGTTTCTGAAATTACATTTTGATAGGAAATTGTATGCTGAAACTAGAAAGACAGGATAGGTGCATAACTTAAAATAACTGTTAGGATAAACCTTACATTTTCTCCACCAGAATTTAACTACTCGAAGAATAAGGTTTCAAAACTACCTTGTTTAAGAGTGTAAATTCTATAAAACGTTTTTTCATTAAAGTTTAACTTGTAGCAATAGTGCTTTCTTGAATTCATCATTAAAACTTTTAGTGTTTAGGACTAACTTTACATAATATCTAAAGCTATACTAAAACTAAGAATTTTACATTTATCGTTTTACAAATTGACTGGGAAGAAACATCTGCTTCTTTGTTGAACAGGTTTCTCAGTCTTGGTCCTTCCACAAATTATCTGAAAGGAAACAATGTTAGTGGCATTTTTTTCACAAACAATTTCCACTTTCGTTACCATCACTCTTTATTGAAATTATTTTGGCCCTCAAACACTTTCATTCACACGAAATTTAAATCTACTTCCCCCCACGATCTCCAGAAATTGTTCTGAGTGAACTTAGTGTGTTAATGTTGTGTATCAGCGCACTACTCTACCACATACACAACAACTACTTATATGTTAAAACTTGACAGTCAAGATCTTAGAAGACTCCTTAAACGCAAAACTACCTCTAATGTACTAAAATAGAACTTCATTTAAATTCTCAAGTGAAGCCTGGAGAGCCTAACTTTAAGCACATTCAATCTACACCTTCATTCCATTCATCTCTTATACAAAGTATTTAGAATCATGCTTGATCAAAACTTACATTTGTAGAAGTTTAACTTTTACAATAGTTTAAAAGCTGACATTCGCATTTCTACATTCAATGGAACATTTTAACATGTAATACTTTAAAATTCATTTTACATCATTCGTTATATTTGCTATACAAAATACATAAAGCTTGACTGCAATCTTTAAGTTAACAGAATTTAAGTCTTTCGACTAAACGTATTCACAAAATAGTTTCTCTCAGCTTGAGAATTCTCAAAAGTAAGCATTTACAAAATAAATTTTCGCCACCTTGCGAATTAAAAAAATCTTTTCTGTTTAACAGAATGTTACAACTATATTCTCGCAAACTTGCGAATTCAATTTCTTGCTTTAAACAGTATTTAGCAACTTTAAACAACATGACATAAATCGGACATTCAATATAAAATAGGAAACAAGGGAAATTTTCACTTATCTTTTTTTATAATCCTCCATTCTTTTCTCGCAGAATTCTTGCCAAGTAGGACATCTTAAATTTTGAACTTTCAATCTTCTTGGGCGGCTGGTATTCATTTACAGCCCCTCCTTTCTTTTCTTTCCTCTGGCGTTGAATCGGCCTGCTTTTCTCGTCGTTTGAGGGTTCTGGTACTCTGGCCTCCTCTTTGCCTTGTAGTAACCGGATCTTTCCTCGAAATCTTTAAACCTTCTCTTGATTCTCCTGCTTTCCTGAAACGGATTGGTTCTTGCATCGGCGGTTCGTTTTCTTCTCGTGAACCTTGGTTCTAAAGTTCTTGTGGCTTCTTTCGAGATCGTTGGCTTCAGTTCTAACTTTGGACGTTTTCTTTAATATTATCCATGGGCTTTTTCCGCTTTTCCATCGGCACTTGCTTCTGTTGAAAAAGAACTCTTCTCTGTTTCGTTCTCTTCTTTCGCGCTGAGCCTGAACCTTGTGGCTGCGGTTGCGTTCTCTTCGCGGTACTTTATTCAGTATTCTCCGCTTGTTTTCTTGTTGTTGCTGGGGGATCCCTGCTAGGCGACAACGAAATCAGTGTTCTTGGCGCACTCCCAGGATCCTGCAATAGATCTCTTAGAACTTGAAAATCCGTACAAACTACAGTACGGTTTAAGTTGTTCCACATTAGCAATTCTTTGCTGGCCATTTTCTACCTTTAAATAAAACGTAGAAAATTTGATTTTTTCAATGATGAATGGCCCATCAAACCTGGGCTCAAATTTGGCTACCCTATCTTCGCGACGATAATGAATGTTTTATTTTTTATATTTTTTGGCCTATCGTATACTCTACCTCGCGTCTCTATCTATCATAATAGACTTTTTGTTTCGACTGTTCGACCTTGCCGCATCAGAATTTTTGATGGCCTCATTAATAATTTTCTAGATATTCGTTCAAATGAAACTCTTCCTGTCTTTATTAAACGAAAAACAGCTTATCCAGTGGCGTTAAAATTTTTCTTCCTAGGAATAATTCTGCTGGGGTTTTTTCTGTGGTATCATGCTTTGCTGTTCTCAAGGCAAAGCCTAATTCATCGACACAGCTGGTTATGGTAATTCTTAACATATCCCCGAATAATTTTAACTATATTCTTCTTTACACATTCCGCAATATTCGATTGTGGTTTATAAGGTATCACTTTTAGATGGCGTATGCCAAGGCCTGTGCAAAGATTTTCAAATAATTACACACTAATTGCCTACCATTATAAGATATTACTTTCACTGGGGCGCCTTATTTTAAAATGTATTTGTTTAGAAACGAATCTGCTTCTATTTTTGCTGAAGCCCATTTAAGTTGAATTATTTTCACCCATTTTGAGAAATGATCCACAGTGTTAACAAGTATGTATTTTTATTACACTCACGTTTGTGAAAATTGCAACACCAAGAAGGAATCGTCATAATTGAATGCAATTTAATACGCAGTTGAGTGGTAGTGGTACAAATAAATGATTAAATGTTCAAAGCAAACAAACAAGAACAAGAGATCAGAATCAGTATTTTTTGTGGCCACCACGCGCCGCAATAAGTGCTGCTACACGACATGGCATGGAGTCAAACAAAGTTTGAATGTCTGACTGAGGAAGAGCATTCCATATCGTTTGTACGCGTACCCAAAGTTCGTCTGCAGACGCAACAGGACGAGGATCACGAGCAAGACGCCGACCAATGACATCCCACACATGTTCAATTGGCGACATATCCGGGGAACACGCAGGCCAAGGAAGAAGCTGTACCTGCTGCGCTGCAAAGAAGGATTTAACAATCCGAGCAGTATGAGGGCGGGCATTGTCCTGTTGAAATACAGCGCCTGGCAAGCTTTGAAGGAAGGGAACAGCTTCGGGCTGTAGAACTTCACGGATATACCGGTTGCTGTTCAGATTGCCCACAATTCGTAGCAATTGAGATCGTCTATGATATGCTATGGCGCCCCAGACCATAACTCCGGGTGTTCGTCCACTGTGGCGTTCGATAATGCACTCCGGAAGGTGGCGTTCACCGGCATAGCGTCTGACACGAATGCGGCCATCATGGTACCACAAATTAAAGCGGGATTCGTCAGAAAACACGACATGCTGCCAATCAGCACGCCAGTCTCTATGCTGATTGGCCCATTGTAGCCGCAGGCGGCGATGGTCGTGCGTTAGGGGGATCCTGTATAAAGGAGTCCGTGCGCGCAGTCCACACTGCAGCAGACGTCTACGAATTGATGAAGCACACAATGAAACACCTGTAGCTATTGACCACAGTGCTGCCAATTGTCTAGAGGAAGCTGTACGGTCCGTCCGCGCCATGCGGACCAGGTGTCTATCATCGCGAGCTGACGTCACATTTCGGGGTCCACTCCCGGATTTCCGAGTTGTCCGACACTCGTCCGTCCACTGCTTCCAAACGCGCATCACTGTGCTGCTGTTACGCTGCACACGAGAGGCTACTGCACGATAAGACAATCCAGCTTCACGAAGGCCGATGATTCTCCCTCGTTCAAACTCTGTAAGTTGTTCAAATCTCGCTCTCTTTCGTCGACGAGGCATAAGTACAGATTGAGTTAACGTTTACCACTAGCAGATAACCACCGATAACCATACACGCCTCGCTACAGCCGTCTATTTATTCGGATCCATCAGCCGTTCAGAGTGCGCTGCTCAGCATACGCATGCGCTACGGATTTGCAATTCTAATCATTTGCATATCATGCGCTACTTTGCATTTCCTGAAAATTTCAGCTCACTCGCGTAAGTCCTTCATGGTGTTGCAATTTTCACAAACGTGAGTGTAATTTTTGTTCTAGGGTAGGGACTGAGCAAATCAATGCCAACCAATTCATTTGGGAAAGTGGTTTTTATGCTACTATTTAAGTACCCGACTGGGTTGTAATTAACGTCGTTAGTTAACTGACACAAGTGATATGATCTGACATACGCCATCACAACTTCGTACAACTGCGGAAAATGCACCGCTTCGCAGACCCTTTGCAGGGTTTTCCTAACCCCCAGATGTCCTCCTAATTTCGAGTCACTGAGCGCCTCTAAAATATTTAAACGTAGAATCATTGGGACTACCGGCCACAACTCTTAATTATCGTTGTTTAATTTGTTCAACGGCTTGTTCAACTTCCACTTTATCCATCTTGACCTGTAAGGTAGAATCTTTGAAATTAATTTTTGCGCTAGCTGCGCGTAAGAAATCAACCCCTAATATGACTGCAGTTTAATATTACCACTAAGAATACTGATCACTAAGAATTTTATTTTCTGTACCTCGTTCTTTATTTGAACATTCAGCCTCACTTTTCCCAAGCAGACACACTGCTGTGTTCCGTTGTTTAATAATAGTCAACTGTATGAAGATTTGTGATATTACCTCAGACGAACTTTAATAACTTCAGAGCCATAATGTTGACCTAATCTCTTTATTGGTCTTCACACATCACGTTGGCTGAGGAACGGCGTCAGAACACAGCAAACTTCTAGCTTCGGAAGCGCAACTCGGAAGAAACTCTGCCTCGTTCGAACTCCAGTAATTCCCAGCACCAGTTGAAGCAAAGAACCTCTATGCAAAGAAGGAAAGGCTCCATAGACGTAATGTAAACCACTTTGTCTGCAACGCCGCTACAAAGAAAAGGGAACATTCGCCTAGGGATTTGGCGACGGAATCTGTTGGCGAGAATTTCCCCTCTGTGATGTACCGGTTCTTTGGTACGTAGCCGACATTTTCCCCCTCCGCGACGTGTATAGGAAATTGAAAAACACGGGTTAAGATAAATCGTTCTTTGACTTGTCGCGATAATTTAAACTCGGAAATGATGAAATATTAAATGAAGTTTCACTTTCACTGGCTGTTGAACTTCCATTTTCTATATCGCTACTTGAAACCAAAGAACCTATTCTTTGTTTAAACTCTTGCTAAACGTAACGGTCGAACAAAGAACCTATTCTTTGTTTAAACTCTTGCTAAACTTAACGGTCGAACCTGTCCAAACCAACTTCGACATTCAACTTTGAACTTTGGCGCTTTTTGGCGACAGATATTTCACGCATGCGGAGTTGTTTCCCTTTTCGTTGGAAGGAAGCCACTTCTGCTTCTGCGAAGTTTTCCTTCTTAACAGTACATATTCTTTGGTTGAAGTGCCAAACGCGGGCTTTAAAATCCCTAACAAATTTGCGTCTGCGCCACTCCTCATTTCAACAACAGAAAACAATTTGCATAATAACAAACACACACTGTTTGCCTTCGGCAGCAATCAACCGTTGTCCCTTTGTCTTAAACAATCTATAACGACGAAAATGCTTTTTAAATATATCCTGTGACAGGAAGATGCATTGAGCCCCGGTATCCAGTAGGGAAGTAGTAGGAACGTCGTTTGGTAATATATGTATCTCTGGCAAGGCCAAATTTTGTACAATTAGAGTATTCAGTTTGATTTCTGCCTCTTGGTCCAGCTGCTCTTTATTTCCCCGCGTTTTGGTCTGACTAGCTTTTTTCTTATCTGGCTTTGCGTGACAGCTAGTTCGAATAAGCTTTCCAGCGTTTGTGGATTTCTAACTTCAAGAAAGTCCTGGATTGCTGGAAGCAACCGCGGCAATATTATTTCGATAATTTCTTTGTCAGGCCTTTTTCCATATAATAATTTGACGATATGGATCTTCTTTAAGATGAAGTCCGTTAGCTCGTCAAAATTAGTTTGATATTTACTGAATAATTCTGATTCGAGTTTTGCGCGGTCCCTCACAACTGGGAATGCTTTAAATGTGAATTTTTAAAATTTACCCATGTGTACGTTTCGGATCCTGGATCCCCCAACAGACTCTTGCCAATATTCTTGTACCAGCTGAAGGCTTGACCTTTTAAGTTCGACGTAGAGTTCATACTTCTCTGAGTCATTTTATCTCCTTCACCGGATATAACGTGAAGCGTAAATCCAGCTGTTCTAGAAAAGTCATTACGGATCTTCCATCAAACTTTGCTGAGGGTTTCATTGCTACTCTCATGGTTTCCACGATAAATCCAAATCCCTCCATGGGTTTGGTTGTGGGTGAGGGAACTGAAAGGTTGGAGGGTTCAACGAGAAATCTTCACTACCGCTCGGCATGATTTGTTAAGAACAAGTTCGGGCGCCAGATGTGGAGCTTCACTTATTTAATTCAGTGTTCAAAACCTTGAACCCCAAATGATTGCTTAAGTGTGTGAACAAACACACGTAAGACTTAAAAAGGGTTAACTACCCTTTATTTCTTAGAATAAATACAATCAACTCCTAACTCCTAACTAACAACTCAACTCCTAACACAAGCCTCCACTTGGGCTTGAACTTAAATAATTATGAAATTAAACTAACTAAGCTTAACTAAAGCTAACTGAAAGATATAGCCGAAGCTATCAGGATTCTAAGTTGGCCCCTAAATATTAATTAAATCGGCGAAGCCAAGCAAGGGCCTAAAGTATGGCCGAGCGTACTAATGTCTAAGAGAGATGTATCCAAAAGGCGAACGCGCGCTAGGTAGGAAATCAGACGCTCTCTCTCGAAGTCGCTGAAATATCGACACTCTTACTCATTTGCATTCACTTCGTTTCTGAAATTACATTCTGGTAGGAAATTGTAAGCTGAAACTAGAAAGATGGGACAGGAGCATAACTTAAAATAACTGTTAATAAAATTAGGATAAATCTTACAAACTGAAGCATTTTGTTTTTTCTTAAGTTACATTTAAATGTTTCTGATTATGATAAAATTACAACTGCTTCTCTAAAATGCAGAAAAATAATTTATGATACAGATTTTTGTTATTACAACAAAGGTTTTGGTAAATGTAAGAGATTTCCCTAATTTAAATTTTACAAATAAGCAAATTTCAATTTTCGATTGGCTTTAGTTCCAATCAGAAATATTCAGTTTCTTTCCAGACGTAAAATAGCTTTTTTCTACTTTCAGGATCAATTTTTCTGAACTCTACTAATAGCGTATTTCTAATACCGGTTAAAATTTAAAAATGAGTTGATTTTATTGTTAATATTCACATTCAGGTCCTATTTTGCTCATTTTAAATACACTCAACTGCTGTGTATCATTAACATCTAAATACAGCAAAATGCAGATTACAGTGTATTTCTGTTGCATATTATCAAAGAAATTACTCTGTTATTGCCTGAATACGAATAGTACTAAATAACTGCCATTTTCTAGAATATTTCAGTAGTTCCAATTATCCTTTTCGAGACTATTTAAATCTGTCTAGCAGTACCTTCAATTGTCGTCTCCCAGAATATTTTAATCGGTCCAGCAGTAGTTTCAGTTATCACTTTTCCGGAATATTTTAATATCTCAAGCAAGTTTTATTAAAAGTTTCAATTATCCTTTACTGGAATATTTTAATCTGTCTAGCAGTAGTTTCAATATCATGTTTTCAGAAACCCACCAGTGACCGAGCGGTGGTGAGTCGCTGAATATTGGTAGTTCGGTCAAGGTTTGATTCCTGGCGAAAGGACTGACTGAATGGACGCTTTCCTGGTTTTCCCATATGTAATGTGTATACGAGTTAGTTTCCTTTAGAAAGTCCTCCAGGAAAGCATCCCTCCTTTTAGGCAGATAGCCCTCGTGTATTTTTCCGTAATTAAATAAACCAAGCCAACTAACCCTTAGAAAGCTCTCTACAGAGGCATCACACCCTTTAGGCAGACAAGCCTCGAGCGCTTTGCCATATTTAAATAAACCAAACAACTTTTTCAGAATATTATAATCTCTCCAACAGTAGCTACAACGAGAGCATCTTTTCCCTCGAGAGAGTTCTTTTCCCTCGGTTCTTCAGGTTAAATATTTAGCTCGAAAAATACGTCTGATTTTCGGAATATACAAAGTCTATTTATGATGGAAGTGGCTAGAAGTATCTAAAAACTGGTAGTTCGCCAAATTCTATTTGCCTATATTGAACGATCTGACAGCATGTGCCTTTGGAGATTAACCTAATTTATAACCTAAATATGGAACATTTTATCTCCTGTATGAAGATTTCTTTCATATAAGAAAATCATTCTGGTGTACTTTGCCATTGTCAAATAATTTATTTCAAGCTTGAAAGCAGTTTGAAAATAATTGAAAAAAAAGCCTGAAATTATTAGGCACTAGAATTTAATTAAGCGCTTTCTAGACGATTTGACAAAACAGTATAAGCCCCAGATATAAAACTACAGTTCGTATTTAACGTTATTAAAAAAATCTTTGAAATCTTGTGCGCAAAAATTATTCTTTTGATTTATCATTCTTTGCAAAACTAAGTGCTTCTAGTATCAAAATGTGAATCGTTCGCTACATTCTTTTTTTTAATATCGTTTCGATTACAGAGTAACATTTATTTTTATTTTAATTATTAGTTGTAACGAAAAGAATATTCGTTGTACTGAATGATGTCAGTCTCCACTCTGTCTTTCGTCTCAGACATAAATATTGCAGTTTTAAATAGTTTCTTAGGTTTAACGTTACTAAATTTATGAAACACCTAGAAAAGTAATACGTATTTGAATGGTGGGCGGAATGTGAAGGGAAACATGACACGAAAAATTATTGCTATATTTAGGAATATTTGTCTGAGGAAATGAATGTGGAAGATAAGACGAAACGAATATTATTACTTATACGTAGAGATAGACGATCTGCTAACGAAGTCCAAGAGCCGATTTCCTAAACTAAACGAATGGTCAGCGCTCTGACGAAAACGGAATGGCAATTCTTTCAGTTCATCGAGAGCTGTTGGGAAGCCTGACAAAATTTTGATTCCTTTTTAATGTAAGTGCTAGAAGTCTTTCCTATATTATTTACTGGAAGCGTCTCTGACCTGTTTTTTATGTGTGTATGTGTCGTGTTTGTGTACTATCTAGTATTTAAAAAACAAGCTCGACGCACCTTAGCGAAACTGATCACCCCTGTTTGCAAATGAATGAAGATTTTTTCCCATCTCGTAGTGCGAGGATCTGTTTAAAGTACGTAGATTACAGGAACCAGTTCCTCGGATTCCCAGCTCCGACACTATTCGGAGTCGTGATTGGATCTGATTTCGAAGAGTCTTTATTATTCACTTTTTCAAATCCAGCTAGGTCCTTGTATCCCCAGCTCTCAGAGCTCCAAAACTATTCGGAGTTCTGATTGGACCTGATTTTCCGACAAGTCTTCCGACAAATCTAGCTCCTGTGGAGTCATGATTATTTCCACTGTTCCTTTGAGTTCCATTTCGATTCTTTCAATACTGTGTCATAGTGTAGCTATGTAAACATTAGGTATTAACTTTTTTCTACAATATTACCGTAAAATTTATGTAAAATAATAAATTATATTTTTATTTATTTACTTATATGGAATCAATTATTGTAATCAACCAATCTTACTTGTAATCAAGAGCTGTGAATTTCTCTTTAATCTTATTTAGAATTAGTAGATATTTATAAACATAATTTTTTTTCCATGTAATGTATTTTTTCAAAGTTGCAGAACAAAATATGTATCCCACCGAGTAGAAGAACCTCGAGCGATATTTGGTATCATTTTGCCAAATTAGATAAAAGAAGGAAAATGCCGCTATTGTCAGAGGACAGTTTCCTATTCTTCGGGATCTGCCCCAATCTGAAAATTTAATTTTACACTGTGCTTTGTAGTAGCAACCAAATATCAATTATAGTAATAAAATAATATTAACAAAAGTGAGTTTAGTTTTCATTATTCTTTAACTTTTAGCACTTTTTTACTTCAGAATTTTATTGTTGTTCTATGTAGAAAGGTTTTTTTTAGAGAATCTCGAAAGTACAATTAGAAGTCAGTCAAAGGAGTGAGCGGTATGATTGATTCCAGCGATCCTACTCCTTATTCAATTCTTTCTACTTTTCCCCCATCTTTGCACACTACACTTGATCCATGCCTATTCCAAATGCATTCCTCAAGGTCATTGTTAGTAAGAGGTGAATTCTTAAAAAAAAAAAAAAAAAAACTGATTCACTTGAGAAAGCGAACGGTTGCAATCTGATCGTTTAAAATCGCGGTTTTGCCCATCTCTGGTTTGAATTAAGAAATATAAACTAAATCTTTAACCACATTAACATCTCAATTTTAAAATTTATAATAGATTCTGAACTGTTGAATTCAGTATGCTGTTTAGAAAAAAATACTGATATCATTATATTTCCAATTTTATTTTACTAACACATTCATGAACACGTAGTACTATTTCAATATTTTTCCCTCGCAGTTTATTGAAATATTGAAAACGAAATTTTTGAGTCCTATTCTATTTAATATTTAAGCTCCCAGTAACATTAATTGAAAGATTAATAAACAAAACCAAATCCCTGAATTTCTTCTGTATTTTATTTAAAATGTTTTCCGATAAAAACTGTTAAGCTTTTAATATTGAACTAAAATTGTACTAAGTCATATTCAGCTGCTGAATAAACAATCTAATACATAAAATTTCGACGTAATTTTAGAAGGTAAAAAAATCTTTTCCATAAATTTAAATTTCAATAACAGGCCAAATTTCACTTTCCTAAAAACTGAAGAAAGTGCTGTTTTCATTTAGTGAAAAAAACCAAGACCATTTGAAATGCTAAACTCTTGTGTGTCTACAGCTTTCACTATCTTCAAAGCTTTCTACTACATCGCTTATCAATGTAGTTAGTGAACTACTTTAATTCATTATATCCTCTTCAAAACTACTTTTATATTTTTCTAGTCATAATAATATTTATACCTTTAATAAAATTAATAGTAAACATTTCTGTTACCATGATTATATATCTAAAAAAATGTATATTTCTCCTGAATATCCGCTACCTTCTATATCGAAAAAAAGTCTAATTATAATAATAAAATTCTATAGCAATATATGATGTGTAATATTTTATGTTTATTTCTTGTTTTAATTTTATAAACAACTGGAATTTTTACGTAGCAAAAAGGGACAGCGTCTTCTCAATTGAGTTTAATTTTAGAAAAATTCGTTCAACAAAATTCAGAATTTTGAAAAACGTTCCATTTGTTTGTTTGTAGTACTTAATAACTTAGAATTAACAACCAAAAGACAATTCTATTTCTAGAATTTCAAGAACTCAAGTATTGGAATCGTAAAAATACACTGTAGAACGTTAGGTTATTTTTAAAGCAGGTTATGCGAAAAATGTGCATTGCCCTCGCGGAACTCGAACTTAGACCTCTCGAATACGCGCCGAGTGTACTACTGTTACACCAGGCAAGCATGCTGGAAGGAGGGAGAAAATACCTTATGTGCTCCTCCTTTTAAAGGGTGACTGGGGATTAGGGGACACAATCGCCAAATCCTGGTGGTAACGAATTATTGCCCACCACCTTTTAGTTTGGGCACCACTGTAGAGGCATTAGGTTATTTTGAAACAGGAGATGTGAAAAATATGCAATGCCTTCTTCGGGACTCGAACCTGGCCCTCTCCAATACATGCCGTGTGTGCTACCGTCACACCACGAAAGCATGCTGGAAGCATGAGGAAAATACCTTTTAATATGACATATATTTAGCCTATTTAGCTCAGCTTCTATAACTGGGATCGTAATCCTATCTTTGAAAAACATAGAAATCACTCACGAACTTTCCGGATAGCTAAACACTCAGTTCTTCTCAGAATAATTGTATAAAAATCTTCTATTGTATAAAAAATGAAGTAATAGTAGAAATACGTGCAAGTAAATAGTATAGGTACATTCCGCATCAGTTCCGCATGAGAAAAGTTAAATACTCAGTACTCAGCCGAAACTTCGAATCTGCAATTTTTACTGTTTCAGTTCACATGTATTTTTCTACATAGTTTTCCTCAGTTTCTCCCAATACTGAAACAAATTAATGTATAGTTTATGATATGGCCTAGGAATTATTATTAAACAGACCCGATTTTCTTTAAAATGAAGAAAATGCTGAACCTTTGAACGTTTTTTGGCTCCAAACAACGATTTTGCAGATTCGCCTTTTTGAAAGTGTCTTTGCAATAAATTATGTTGTTAATCAAAACATACTAATATCTTGTTATTATAAAATTAAATATATGAAATTCATATACTATTGCTTGTCTTTTAAAGTAAAACCTGCAGATTATGTTACCGATAAGCATTTCTTTCATTTCCTAGTGTGTCTCGAGCAGGTATTTGGACATCAGCCAGAAAGTGTAAGAAGTCAGGACAGTTATCTCTCTGTCACATGTTTGCGACTCTCAGGAAAACGAAAACATTTACAAATGAAATGGGTCAAGTTATTAACCACCTGTCAGCACCGGACAATAGACAGTCCACTCCGAATGTCATAACACATTCTTCTGGAATGCGGTAGACCGCGTTGACGAACTGGTCAGTCAGCTGGCACCCGCTGTTTATAATCTAATAGAAATCTACGAGATTTGTTCTACTGCCCTACCTCTTAGTGACTCAATAGATAAAGCAGAAGAAATTATCAATGGTTTCTCGCTTATTTAAATTTTTGTTTTTGAAATTGCTATAATTTAGAAGTTAATTATTACATATCCTTAATATATAATCCTCAGCAATCAGCATATGATTTTTCACTGACTGTATTTTTGACATGAAGTAACAACTGTTCTTTTCGTAAATCGTAAAAAGTATTTCTATGAAATGGAAAAAAAATTATGAAAGTATGTTAATAAATTTGGATCACTAATTTGTTTGGTAACTAATATTCATATTGGTGATATAGCAAATGGTAGATGTTTTCTAATCATAGTAATAAAATGGGTTATATGGGTAAGTTCGGAAACGTACGTTTTAAGAGAAATAGTATCAAAGAATTGAGTGCAAAATCATGCATCTGCAATTTTCAGTCATAAAAATAACAATATTTATGTATGTGAAATATCATTTATCTAATTTTTGAGTTTACAAATTATAATCGTAAGACCCTATCTAACGCTGAATATCGATAATTCGACGCGGATTCAAATCTTGATGAACGGACTGTCTTCATCGCTGTTTTTGTGGTTTTCCACAATTGTGACATAAATATGAGCCATTCCGTAAAATGGTTACATTAATATGAAAGTCTTAACTTCGGCTGATAACCACAACGTGTTTTTGTTATGCATGTTTGTTTATTCGCAACAAACAAACCGATAATATAGTCATAAAAAAGTATTAAAAGTTTATTTCAAGTTAGATGAGCGTAAAAACGTTTCATTATATTCCCAAATATAATGCTGGCTGTATGTTAGTGCCTATGAATTTGTAAAATTATTTTTAAGAAAAACTCGTTCTTTGACGCGTTTAAAGATTTGAAAATATGCAAAACTCGAATTCGAAATTAAACCTTAATCTTTACCTGCACTTTGAAAATAAGCTATTGCCTCTTTCAGAACAATGCGAAATTAGGAATATTATAATCTGTAAAGCATCCAAAACTTAGAAAATGAGCTTAGATAGGAAACCTCAAAAATGCAGATTCGTGGTTTTGGCATGCAATCAACGAAATCTTATTTACAATTTTTAAAATTTGTTCAAATTATTCAGCTTGCGTTTCAAAACAGCAGCCACTTCCAGCAATTTGCAGGTAATTAAAGGAATCCTTCAATAGTTTGAGAGTGGAAGTTCTGTAATAGCGCATCTTACAGGACTAGCGCTTGTTCTGTTTCAACTTCCCGCTAACTTTTAGGGTTGCTTATTCTGGCTACGTCAGTCATGTAGTTATATTTTCTTCATACTATTAAGGCATAATTTCCTTCTATCAAGTTGTAGAGTCTCATTTGTTTTGGTAACATATACTAAGCCAGGACTCCTTTGTAGACCTAAGCGACTTATCATTATGTAAGTTAACTGAAACGTACTGCAGGTGTAAAAGAGTCTTTTTATTATAATTCAAATAAGCTGAACAGAAGGCAATTTTGGTGTAACTCAGCCAGCATTTATGGCGTGAAATCGAAGAGTAGAATTTTAATTTAAAACTAAATCTAAGAAGAAAATAGCCAAAGACTACACTGAAATAGTTGAACTCACAAGTTGTCTCTAATCTAACCGACATGACAGCACTATTTGCAGGAGAATAAAGTCATACCGTAGAAAGAAATGCTAATGTAGAATGTTGACTAATAACGCGGCCTTCAGCAGGCGGAACACTCTTTGACTAAAACACTCTCGTACTCTCGCTTAAATATACGCAAACTATAATTTGCTTTCTGGCAGGAAAATGGAAAGGGTGAAATGACAATAAATTTTGTAACGTAAAATAATTGGTTAGTTAACATAAATACTTTACAAATTGATTAGAACCAGTTTTCTTTATTTTAGCCGGCTCCTAATTATTAAAACAATTAGAATATATATATGGAATATCTTTAATATATATATACAGAATTAAAGCTAATTAATTTTAAAACTAAAAAAAATTAAGTTAAAGCGATGCCTTTCCAACAAATTACTATACATTATGTTTGCACAAACCCTTGAAACCATGACTTCACAAGGGTAAAAAAGGCATTTTCATCTAATGATTTTCAAAAATATCACTGATCTATTTTCCATGATTATCAACGCATCAAATTCTTCGTCTAGAGATTGGATATGAATACTCTCTGTTTTAGACTACCTTCTACAGACGTGACTTTTACAATAAATATCTTTCAACGATGAGTTCGGTACTGGTTTGGGTATAAACAATAGTACATTCTAGAGTTTATGGAATACATCTGATAGAGAATGAATTTGTATTTATTGATCAATTGAGATTTTTTGTATCATAGTTCCAACTGATTTACTGGTTCGAAAACATTTCCTAAGGTATACCAGACTTGACAGACAAAACCTGAGGGAATTTAAAGAGGACAAAAGCTGACAAGAAAGATGATGATTAATAAAAATTACAGTTTTCTTTGCCATCAAAAGCTTGAAGATAAATGCATTGAACAAAAGAACAAGCAAATCTCTTACTCTATCGAGTATTTTCTGGACTAATGCAATGAATTATTTGAAGAACTCAGGCTTATTTCATTAGAACATGGAGCCAAATGGCTTTGTTTTCAAGCAAAAGATTTCATCTTACTTTATACCCTTCCTCCCTAAAACAATCTCTAAAAATATGGTTTTTCTGTTCCAGCTGAATACCGCAAAGTAGTAG
>KK118998.1:48355-76386 GCA_000611955.2 Stegodyphus mimosarum
AATTTCCTAAAAACCTGGTCTTTTTGACATTACAATAAGGAAAATTATAAAGCATCGATACATATACCCCCTTCACCGTAATTCAAACCAGAATCGAATTATTAATCAGTAATCGTAAGCCCTTAGGCAATAGTAGGACGACATTTATGGTCTTTACTCTAACTTTCTGAAAACGAATTTACTAAGAACAAGATAAATTTTCTTTTACTTTTGCAGATGTAGAATTTTCTAAAAGGGTTTCCTAAAAGGGCTTTATTTACAATACAATGAAAAAACTAAAAAGCATCCAGCCCATTCACCACAGTTCAAACCAGCATCGAATTACTAGCGTTTAGTGAGTAGTCGTAAGCATTTAGGCATTGGTAGAATGATAATTATGGCCTTTATCGAATTTTCTAAAAGAGAATTTTCTAAGGGCAATGTAAATTTTCTTTCACGTTTGCAGAAGGAGAATTTCTTAAAAGAAAAACTGTTTTATTTACATTACAAGGAAGAAAACTACAAATCATCTAGACATCCAAGCCGTTCACCGCAATTCAAACCAGAATCGAATTACTAATGATTAGTAAGTAATAGGCAGTTCTAGCCTACTACTCACTCATAGGGAACTGTGGAACGATAATCACGGCCTTTACTCTAATTTTCTGAAAGTAAATGTTCTCAGGGCGAGGTAGTTCTCTTTTACTCTTGCAGATCTCTTGAGGTTGTTATATAAGTTGCATAAATTCAAGCAAAAGTTCCTTTGAATTCCTTTCAGTGAGATGATGTGGAAGTATGACATGTGGAAGCAAAATGCTGAGAAATGTTTACAAATATTGTCATTAGCTGTTTGACAGCTGCATCGAGACTGATTTAAAACATTCAGTCTTAAGATGTTGCAGATGCTTGCAATATAGGCAATTTGCTGCTTTCGTTACAGTTAAGGAACTGCAGCATAGATATTTTCCGATTCGTCTTCTAAACCACCGATCATAGTATACACACAAGTAAGAGCACATTAAAATTAATTGCTCTTAACTAGGAAGTTATTTTCATAGCGAGTTTGATGAGAATATGAAATAAATTGCTATCTCCGGCTTTAATTCATCTGAAACCAGTAGGCTTCTGTAAGTATTATAAGACTATTATGCACACGAAGCGTAACTGCATTAAATTTTCAAAATTAAGTTTTTTTATTTTGATTGACTACTATAGGATAAATAATCTCCTCGAGCTTGCTTTCGATAAAAAAATAGAATACGCTGCATAACATTTTACCTGTTTTGAAGTTTTCCTTTAGTAATTAGTAAATGAATGAAGAAGTGCAAAAATTAATTATCCCTATGAAAGTTACTATTTCCAGTTTTACGAGTGACTCTTTCAGCTTCGAACACTCATAAATGGCTAGTTACGTTTTTCAAATGAGATAAGCTGGATAGTTAAGCTTAAGATTTTGGCAACTCGAAATCGCCCTTTCTTTAAAAAAAGTTGGAAATCAGTTTCCATTTTGTAAGCAGAAAGAAAATTTCGTACAAAAATAAAATACCTCAGTTTCGTACATGCAGTTTTCAATAATAATGTTATTTTGACTCATTTGATATAATTGTTCCTAATTCTTATTTTTATACTTTATATTTATTTGAACTCTATAAAGAAAATAAGATGCATCTCTAATTATTCAAAAGCTTTCTTGAAATTTTCTTTTGGAGTTATCGCTTTAAAATTATTCATTTTAGTATACACAATGAATGAAGTTTTATCTAAGTTACCAATGTTGTAAATTAAACCAATGAGTGTAAAAAACGTGTTTTAAAAAATTATGCGAACTAAAACAAGGTACTCTTCTATTATCGAGACCGGATTTAGAAATGTATGCACGTTTATATGTATGTGTGTATATGCACACACATACATATGTACGCACATATACATATACATACTTGCAACACATACATCCATATATACATGCATATATACATACATTTCTGAATCCGATCCTGATAATAGAAGAGTAGCTTAAAAATTATCAATATATTATAGATAGTTAATAATTTCAGGCTCGAAACCTTATTTTTGGTATACAGTTAAAATCAGCATTTGCACATGAAATACACTGCAGATTATTTTTAAAATTTATTAGAATATTTAATTTCAAAAATTAATCGTTTTCATTATAAACGACTCCTTTCGAAAAATGCAAATTTTAACCCAGTGAAATTAGATACTTTAAAAGCTTTGACATATTAATCGAAATAAGGAGAAATTCATGTTTCTACGTACGATAAATTAAAATGACTTGTTTGTTCCTAAAATATGTTTTAGATATACTCATGAATTTAAAGACGGAAGTAAGGTTTTAAAACAGGTAGTAAAACCAATTAGGAACGGTTAATTTTCAAACTTTTTTATTCTCATTAAAGAGTATTTGGAAACTTCTTATAATAGATTTAGGTACTTTTTTTCAGATTTATATCTATAGATTTATCAATCTTTAATTCCATTAATACATGCTAATCAGTTCAATTATAATGAAATAAATTGTAATAAACGAGGAGTTAATTTTTTCCTATTTAACAATGTACTCGACATCTATTCAATCACATAACAAGCGTTAATTGAATGTAGACAGCGTGAAGTTAATCCTGATTTATTACTGATTGCAAGAATCGAATAGATTTTATCAGATATTAATCCGTGTCATGAGCGGTGATTTGCAGCACAATCAAAAAGGAAAAGAACTAACTAATGTTAAAAGGTACTAAATAGACATACTCATTTGCAATTAGAAATTCAAAATGAAAGAACTGTGGTAAACAAATGTTTAGCGTGCGTAAAGTAAAACTCATAAATCATTAAATTAGTAAGGTTAGGTTTATAAATCATAACAAAAATATACATATTTATTATAAAATTAATGCTATTAAATACTACTTTCAGGAGCATTTGAAATATTGTTTTCAATAAATATGACACATCAAAATACAGATTTCTTCATTGCCAGTTAGAGATGAAGTTTTAATTTAAATCACCGTATGGAAAGTAGTTTATAATAAAGTTCGGATGCAAAATGTGGACTAAATGTTATCATTAAAATGTGGACTAAATGTTATCAAATGTGGACTAAATGTTAAGAAATATGTATTTAATATTAACAAATAAAGGTCAAAATATTAAATCGTATGTAACCACATGAACAACGAAGCTTTTGACAGTTGTTTCATCAAACTATTCCTAACAGCTCGTCTCAGCGTTCCTCCGAGTTCCAACAGGTACTCTGAAGATTTTAAAATTGAATAATTTCAAACTTAGAAGCATATTCCTTGAGCCATGACTGATGTGAACGGCCTGGTTTTCAACTGAAATGTTATTACCTCCATTTAGAATATAAGAAAGCTAGGAAAAAGTTTAGGTGACCATATTCTAGAAGCATGTAATAAACAACGAAACTTTTGACACTAGTTTATTACTATTATTACACTATTATTTTCGGCACATTAAATATTTCCGTTCAATTAAGAACGCTCGGGGATAAACGTCATCCGTCAAGCGATGACCTTGCACACCTGCTGGGCCCGAGGTCCCACATCCTCGAGACACCAAAAATTTTAAACAGCTCCCTCTGCTAAACGCTCAACGCTTAGCCAACCCACGGCTAAACACGGACCAGTCAAGACCACCGTCTCGTTTGGACCGAGACCACGGTGGGGTGGGCGATGACAACTTGGAGCGATGACTGGCCGTTAATTAAGGCTACCTGCCAGCATCACACGGGATGCCCCTCTCCTTAGGCTTTCCATTGAATACCAAGGACAGCAGTGACCAGACTCTCAATGGTCCAGTTTGCTATTTGGCTACCAATACCCTGGTGGAGGGGACTAACACCTCCCGGCCCATGAAGAGCCAAGTATAGACTTACCCCATGGACCATCGGAAACCGCCAAGTTCATAAATTTTATACCCCCGTGGCCGAGACTGCCTAGGTACAGATCCTAGCCAGTAGCCTCGCGTAGTACTCTGCGTCGACCCCGGGGGGCTGCTAACTATAACACAGACATTACCACACTAAACATAATTAACTAGTCAGAATATACCCATGCCTCAAGTTCGTGAAATTATTTTCTTTTCAACATGCATTCCTTATCATCGTATATCTAATATTTGATCAATCAGTCTAAATTTAAAGATTTGGAAAGCCTAAGATACATTAGTCCCTGATAGCCAGCATATAGTGCACCTCTTCTTTGCAAAGCACAAATGTTTTGTTTAGTTTTCTTTTAACAAACGCTTTAAAAATCTTACTTTTTTTATCGCTGATCAATGATAAGACTGCAGTAATGCAATATATTATTACTGGATGGAGATTTAAATTTACTACCGTAAGGCGTAAAATCGTTTGAGATAGCTTATTTTATATGGTCTTGTTCACTTTATCAGAATTTATTCTAAACAACCTGTGTACTATTTTGTACAAGAAAACTTTCAAGAATTATTTTCCATTTAATTGCGTTTATAAAATTACGTGGCAGTATTATTTTCTAAAATTATCCAAATTTCCAGTTTTATAACTGTAGATTATAATTATCAATAGTCTGTAGTAAATGCAAATACATACGAGTGGCTTTATGCTTACTTTTTTATGCGTTACATCCATAACATTTTATATATAAGCTTTTCACAGCCATCCGTTACATTTTATATATATGAGCTTTTACATATTGCAGTACCAAAACTCCAATGTTTGTTTTTGCACACTTCTCATGTAAAATTGTGTAAAAAGGTAAATATCAAAATATTAACCAACTGAAAAATTTACCATTTGAATAAAATTTACAAACTATAAATGAAGAGAATTTAAATTATACATAATCTATATATTATACAGAAGTTCACTACTGCCAGTTACATATAGTTTGTATACAATACAAAGGGTCATTAGAAAGGCCGATTTTTAATAAAATTTGAAAACTATAAATATAGATAAATAAAAGTTATACATAACCTTCACATAATGCAAAAGCAAATTACTAATTATATATAATAATCTATAGGCAATATAAAGATTCATTGCTGCAACCTATATATAACAAAAACATTTGATGTGTCCACCACATGGCTTCTTTGTGCGGAATATTAAATTATACGCATTTTTTCCTGCTTTTCATTTAAACGCATTTCCTCGAATTTCATTAGAGATATATTTCTCATTCAATTAATTAGTTCTCACTTCATGACAAGGCAAAAATACATAAAAACTCAAAATATCTATATTAAAAATTAAAAGAGACAGAAGAACATAAAGCACCAAATGCAGTTAAAACAATTTTAAACAATTTTTTTACGATTAAAATTACAGTTTCTACGCAAAAACAAGCAATTCGGCCAGCGTGCAAGAAGGCAGATTTTTCGGTGCACAAAACTCATGGCCTTGAAGCGAAATCAGTTTCGGAAGGTCACGTGATCGAAGTGGTCGATCTCTTTTCACTGGAATCGCGAAGTGTAACTCTGCCGAAAATAACAGTTTCTCTTTAAAAAAAATATAAGTAAAATTAATAAACGTGAGTAGGTCGCAGGATTTACGTTAATTTTTCCATATTATAATATTTTCATATATCTTCAATAATTTTTAAGCAATTATATTTTGTCTCTGTAACCAAAACTATTATTGAGAATCACCACAAACAAACTTTATTTCTGCAATTTTAATAAAAATGGAATTCATTTATGTAATCTGAAACAAATTTATTCCCAAAATAATATAAACTTCTCATAAGGGGGAGAAAATTTAATAGATTTATGGATGTAAATTTTATTTAAATTTTCTTAATAGCAAAATAAATATTAAGCCCAGAATATTTTGTAAACGTCCATGCCACTACTATCGCAACAGCTATATAAATTTTCAGAAGGCAAATATCCATAATCATCTCTCTTCACTCCATTCACTAATGAAACTTAAATATCACAATTTTGTCAAAACAGAGAAATGAATTACTAAAAATTCCTTAAATGCTAGAACATTTGTGTATTAAGATAAACTTACATGCATGGTATGGTATAAATAAATCTTTCAAGAAAATTTCAAAGAATTAAATTCTAATTACATTCATGAAAAGGATAGCCTTCTATTTGTGCCAGCTCCAATTTCATATTGTATCACTTTTTTCAAACCACCCAAGAGGTAAGTGATCAGGCTCGCTTTTTTTTAGTGATTTCCCCAAATTACAGCTCTATTCCACTGTTCCACTGTCGAAACTAGATTCATAAACTTGGAGTTGTATCATATACACACATGCAACATATTATGCATAATCTATGCAGAAGCAAAGCATAAATAAAAATAAACAGTTGTGACTTATTAACAGAAATTAATTGGTAATTTTTTTGACTTTTTTATATGAACATTTTATATCAATCTTGTCGTTTTCATGTTTTGTATAATTATTTAACATTATTTTACAAGTTATCAAATAGCTATTTTCTAACCGAGTTTGTAAAGTCATTCCACAAGTGTAAGAATCTTTTAAATTAAAGTTAATTTGACCTAACTGTATGCATGATAACTTATATAAAATACCTAATTGCTTTCCTGATATAAGAAATGTATCTTCCATGTTTTTAAGAATTTCACCAAATAAGAAATGTGCAATTGAAGATATTAATAAAGCAACTTCAGATGGTAAAGTTAATTTTCCCCTACCTAATTCTTTAAGAGAGCCAAAAATATCATCTGCTATATCTACTGAATGAATACTTTGCAACCAGTCCTGGCAAATATTGCATTTTACCACCCTTCATTCTTTCATGGAAGCATAACCTGAAACATAAACCAGCACTGGTAAAATATCAGAAGGAACATTTTCTATAGAAAATCGTTAATTAGTAAACTCGAATAATCTTCGATATTCACAAATGTATAGATAGAATCCTTATCATAATCTAGTAAAGTGACGTTAAAGGACATTCATATTTGATGATAAAATTATAAATATTGCTTTTGAAGCGAAGCTTTTGCTCACTTTCTAATAACTGTAGGTAATTTATGTAATAATTTGAACCTGACATTTGCCGATACATTCCAAAACGTGATTCAAGAGCATCAGTTTGAAATTTTCCTAACAATATGTATTCAGCCTCGTACTTTTGAAACAAATATGGAATCAATTGAATGAATGCATCTGTAGTTGTTATTAATGCCTGAAATGTCTGTGGTGATAAAGTTTCTTTTATTGGGACAGACTGTTTCCATATCTTGAGCCACAACACCAGTTTCTTTAAGAAATTAATCTGCTGAACATTCTGAGAGTTAATAGCAGCACGAAATTTATCATTAAAGCGCTTACTTTCGAAATTGCTTTTACGGTTTATAATTTTCCACCATGTTGTAAATACTGAAATAAAATCACAAGTTTCATCCGAGTTCACAAAAACATCTGCATGATCCTTTGAAATACATTTTAATGCTTCTATGTTTTTTTCATTTAAGATTTGAAATTCTAGTTTCACATTTTGTTTTTGAATTGTTGAAGAATAAAGAGCTTTACTTGTGAGTAAATGGCCATATTTAACAATGGAAAATTTCTCTGTATCATACATGATTTCCAAATGTTTAAAGTTAGCTTTCTTTAAAATATCATTATTTTCTAGATCAAGAAATGTAATTACTTTTTTGTTGCACCAATTATTGCGTACTGACTTTAACATATGAACTGTGTCAAAAAGAAAGAAAAGAAGCCTCGAATCATCTAAAGGGTGCTTCACATACGGCTGCAAAGTTTTATTAGGGGTTATTAGTTCAAATAACCGTTTATTCAGAGCATTATTATCAGAAATCAAACAAACAACTTTAAATCCTATATTTTCTAGTGGTATTAAAATTACAATCAACTGAATCATACCTTCTAAATCTTTAGCTTTCTATCCATTAACTGGAACAATACTAACTACATCTTTATATGAAGAAAAAACTGATGTTATCATGAAAATCTGAGCTGTTTTGGTAGCAAGTGCTGGTTTATCATGAGAACCTCCATAAATAGAATCACCTTTAAAGTTGAACATAGGCTGAATGTAAATTTCATCTAATAAAATATTTACTTTAAGTTCTTGTTCATTAAGAAAACATTTTTCTTCTCTAAATAATTAATGCTGCCAGCCAAACTTAATTTTGATAATGAATAACTACTCATAACATTGCATAAGACTCGAGTACTTGGAATACATAAATAGTCGCAGTTTAGTAAAGTACTTTATGCACCGGAAGTTTGATTGTGCAAATAATGTTAAAGCTAAAATTAAAGTTCTGTTACTGTAACGCCTATTATTTTTTGATACTCTTAAAAATTCTAATTGCTCTATTATAAAAGAAATATGCTCGTAATTATCTGAATTACAATCAACAGAATTTTGTAATGTAATTACAGATTCTAACACAGATGGAAATGCTGTATTATTAACAGAAGTTTCAACATTGCTCATTAAATCATCTAATACTGAAATTCTATCAAGAGCGAGTGATTTTGAAAATTTCTTCTTACTTACTTTTCGATTTTCAACGTCCACTTCAACATTAATGCCAATACTTATAATGATGCATGCCGAAATCTTTGGGCAATTTTCATGAGTTGTAAATAAACATAACCGAACTATATCATAATCATCATCATCTAAGCAAAACCATTTATTTTTAAATTCACAAAATGTTTTCCCGAAAGTAATTAACTACGTCTTGAGGGCATTTTAAGGCACTTTTTTCTAAATCAGCTTTCTGCTGAAGTAAACTTTCCTGAATGGCTTTCTTATAATTTACTTCTTCTAGATCAACAAGTCTGCGTGGTTTGGATTTATGTGTACTTAAATATGAGGGAGCATTTTCAAATATTCAAGGCACAGCGCCTTGAATGAGTCCAGGGATTTTTCTGTCATATTCTTTATATTCATTTTTATAGATTACATAGTCCTTTCTTACTATCTATGATTCATTAAAATGTTTTATAAAAACTACGGGGTTTTTTAATTTGCTTAAATCTCGTGGAATTTTCCTTAGCCACTCAGCTCTTCTTTTAGGTGACTTAGGTAAAGAGTAAGTAGTGACATTCTCATTTTTGTCGTAATTGGATTTTCAACCAAATACACTGCAGTGTCGAGGCATTCTGTATTCAAATATGTTATTAGAAACAAATGATCAAAATAAAGAATTTCTAATGTACTACACGAAACCAATATTCAAAACAATACTATGCAAAATGTTCAAACTAGAGTAAATGCATTCAATGCTAAACCGAAACTTTTGGACAGCCTTGAGAACAGCTACAAATATTCCCAAATAAATCTAAAAATTAAAAAAAATATAAAACGAAAGATAGATAAAACTATTACTTACCATTACATAAAGCTTATGTTATTTAAAATCACTTAAAACAGCAAAATAATTCACTTAACACCATTAGCAAAATACTGTTACGTATTTCATATTTATTTGGCTATATATTTAGAATTGTAATTAAAATTGCTTTATATTTCCCATGCAACGCAGACGATTGTTGAAGAGAAAGCTACGTCGAAAAAAAAGAAAATAAAAATAAAAGAGCGCGTGCATTTACTGTTTAATAAATAAATATTTCGTAATTACTGCTGTCATCCAGAAAAATCTAGAAAATCGAGATTGTTCTACTGATAATTAAAAAGCTTATAAAAGCCGAATTGAAACACCTCATCTCAGTTGCTGTTCTAGTTGTAGCTGTTTAAAGCGAACTGCTGTTTGTTTACTTAATGCTGTAGCGATTTCGCTGTGAGATAGAATTAGTTTATCTGTTTTGAATTGAGTTTTGATAAACGTTTGAGATATTGTGACATTGTGCGAATATTTCTGAAGAAATATTTCAGCATTTTGATTTATTTCTTGTGGAAAGAATAAATTTTTTTTAACTTTTTAACGACTTGTGCATTCAATCTATAACGAACCCGTACACACGCAACAATACATATCCAAAAAATTCACGATAACGAATTCACAACCACAGGAACACATCAACCATCTGGATCACATGACTTCCGCGCTTCAAGGCCATTATAGAGTTGGCTGTGGCAAAAAGACACTGAAGGCGTAGAAACTGACCTAATTTGTTATGGACGCTATGCTGAGTCAATACATGGGATAATTTAATAACTTAAATGATAATTCCAGAATGGATTAAGCACAATTTAATTCGCAATAATAAAAGAACACGTTGCTTTGTTGTTGCGAAGCCTAATTTCTCTAGATTGGCAACAAATCCACTATTCTGTTAAGTTTCAAATGTAAAACAATATGGCTGCTATGGACAAAAAAATTACACTTAGCCGCACTTAAACAACTTTTAAATTGTTGCTAATTCTACACCTATGACATGCAGGTTAACTAAAGGGATAAAAGTCTTAACCGAAAGATAACAACAACATAATTAATAATTTTGAAAGCAATAAATGCACAGTTTACAAACATGTAAGAATAAAGAAACTGAGCTCACTGAGCCGAGTAACAGTGTGGATATATATATACATATATTTATATACTTTTGGTGCGGCCGACTGCAACCAAAGTAGGAGATGTAAATAAACATGTTATAGCAGTCCTATATACAAAATTTCTACGTTCTGAGGCTACTCGTTTTTGAGTTATGCGAGATACATACATACATATGTACGTACGTAGAGACACTACGTAAAAAATCTCTTCAGAATCCATTTTAAATCAGTTTTGTAATTTGTTTGGCAGAAAAAGGGGCCTTTATTCTGTCCTTACGTATGGATGTCAAAGCAAAACCATCGTTAAATTGCATCCGATAGCAGTCAAAATTGATATTTTCGTTGAAATATGATACCCGAAATTTTTTGCGATTACAGTACTTCCTTTTTACTTCGTACAAGAAAATAAAAAGTATAACTATTATCATTGCAGAGTACTGAGATAAACAGTACGATACAGAACAAGAACTAGAGAGAGAAACTTTGTAATCTATAAATTATGGGATGTTAGAAACTTGTTACTTCCTTGTACGAGTAAAGGAAGTATTGTAATCACGAAAAATTCCGGGTACCATATTTCAACGAAAATATCTATTTTGACAGCTATCGAATGCAATTTAATGATGTTTTTGCGTGGCATCTGTATGTAAGGATAGATAGAATAAAGGACTCTTTTTCCCCAAACGCATTATAAAACTGATTTAAAATGGATTCAGAAGAGATTTTTTTGCGGCTTCTGTATGTACGTAATTAACATACGTACATGCGTATGTATGTATCTCGCATAACTCAAACACGAGTAGCCTCAGAAAGTTGAAATTTTGTATATGGGACTGTTATAATATATAGTTGTGCACCTCCCTTTTTGGTTGCAATCGGCCACACCAAATATATATATATATATATATATCCACTCCATTACTCGACTCAATGAGCTCAGTTTGTTTATTCTTGTATGTTGGTATATTGTGCATTTTTTTGTTTTTAAAATGATTGGATTAAGTTGTTCTTATCTTCCGGTTACGGTTTTTATACCTTTACTATTAGTTAATCTGCATGCAATAGTTGTAGACTTATTAACAATTTAAAAGTTGTTTAAGTGCGCCTAAACCCAATTATTTTTACTATAGCAGCCATATTTGTTTACATTTGAAACTTAGCAGAATAGTGGTTTTTTTTACCAATCTAGAAAAACTAAGCTTCGTAACAACAAAGATAACGCCTTCTTTTATTACTGCGAATTAAATCATACTTAAACAATTCTGGAATTTATTCGAGGAAATAAGTGTTTAAGATTTACTTCGTAATTTTTAATATAGAAATTTTGTGTTTTTATGTATTTTTGCCTTGTCGCGAAGTGAGAACTGAATTAATTGAATGAGAAATATTGAATCGTCTACGAAAAACTGTTTTCTTTTTTGTTTAATTTCACACATCGTTTTAAATTTATTAGCGTATTTGAATTGAACATCTGGCAGCGATTAGATAATTCTTCAAATGATATAATTTTTGCGCATTCTGAGTTATAAAATGACTGAGATGTAAAGCTCTTAAGTGAACCTAGCGCTAGAGTGTCATTATGGTAAACAAATATAGAGAAATATTGTTTACTCTATTGCGGTTTATGCGTTACCGACGAATTAGATTTACTTCAATCCAATAAGTTTAAATGAAATGCAAGAAAAATGCTTATAATTTAATAGAACTGAATTAATTGAATGAGAAATATAGCTCTTCGAATGCCTGAAATTCGAGGAAATAATTTTAAATGAAATACACATAAAAATGCGTATAATTTAATATTCCGTGCAAGGAATTCATGTGATGTACACATCAAATTTTGTTTACTTATGGCGCTAACATCACGCGAACATTTAAATGCTGAGAAGAACGAGAATCTTTGCAGCGAAGCAGGAGGAAATTCGTATAAAATGAAAACGCAACTAAATGATACTTTTGAGGAAGCTCACAAGATAAAATAAATCTTAAAATCATTTACATCTGTTAGATTTTTCTATCAAAAGAAATGAAATAATAATAATGGTGAATTAATTTAAAGTTCTTTATTCTTTTAAATTCAATTCAAATTCTTATTAAATTGGAAGCGAAACACGCCAATTTAAAACTCAGAATTAGGCAAAACAGCAACCTTATTTTGGAGAACATTTTTTAATTCTTTTCCAAATGTGTTTCAAAATCGACTTCAAAATAAGATTGCAATTTTTTCCCAATTTTGAGAGAAATTTTTATGCTGAAACAAAAATAACACTGAATTTGAAAGTGGAATATCTACATAAGATTTAATAAAAAAAGCAAGATTAATTTTCTCTTCCAATAAGCATTCACTTTTTTCATTGCTAAACTACACACGATCATTAAATGGAATTTTCATAATACGCTGTCATCTTTATGTAAGCAAATCCAGCTCAATGAATACACATTTTACGACCTTGTCTAAGTAAAAGCCATGCATTCTTCCTCATTATTAAACTCTTCCACAATTCCTAGTCTGGAGTTGACATATGTACTGCTTTCTGCTTCAAGGTAAAGTATTGTCCACATCCTAGTTAATTAGAGTACACTGATACCATAAAAAATTCACGACCATTGTTAAAGAGATGACGCTTGGATATTCAAAAAAGATTCTACTATCATAAAATCAGGATTACATGTATAATAACTCTCTCTTTGGTTAAATTACACAATATCCACCGCAACCTTGTAAATGTCCAAAAAAAGGCGAGGAAATGATTTATTTCTATGATGTGTTTAGGTATTTTATGCAAAAATAAAATTAACAATCATTATCGTTATAAACGTCGTTGAATATTAATTTGATTTTGCAACTTCTTTACTTCCCGCCGCATTAGATATGTATTGATGGATTATATTTCGAATAGTTTTTATCCATAAATGATTAAGCTCAAGGTTTTATTTCAATCTAAAACTGTTCTTCCTGAACATAACATTTTCGAAGTGGAGATAATTATGCAGGCTTTTGTTATCGACTGCTATTATGCTAACATAATGAATTTAAAATTACGGCATAAATGTCAAGGATGGAATAAAACAAATTTAACGCAACTGCAAGTTATACCGTTTTATAAAAAAAAAATATATTTTACTTTATTCTGCAAAACAAAAATTATTATATGATTAGTCCCCCCCCCAAAAAAAACTGTATTTGCTATAAAATAATAAAAATGTGTTTTAATTATGTTTAAAATAACTTCAATCCATGATATTTTATTTTCAGTATGCAGATAAAATTTACAAGGCTTCAGTTAAAAATGCGACTATATGTAGAACAAAACTGAAGATAACTTAGCATGGCATAACTTAACGTAACAACTGAGAATTTCCTCAAGAAAAGGATTAGCGCATGGCCCTTTTCTTGAAAATATTACTGATGTTTTATTATCTAATGGTATGCTGAGACTGCATTCAATTAGCATATTACTTCCTAAAAACTATACAAAATACAGAAGGAACTATATAATATCAAACTAATCATTTCTGAATACAGCTTTCATCCTTTCGTAGCAATACTTTAAGAAGAGTGCAATAAAATTTTGAAATTATATACAATACAAATACGCTATAATTTTAATTTGTCAGAAGATTATAATCAGTGGCCATTGAAATATTCGTTCCGATTAAGACCAAATGAAGCTCGAAGTAAAATTAAACAGTGGAAATTCGCCGAGTTTTCATTTTTTGCTAGACTTAGATCTCGAAGATAATAAGAGCATAAAAAAAAGCTTTCTTTCAAAGCAGCTCCTACATATACATAATTTTGCGTGCGTTTTCTGGAATTTTCCACAGAAAAGCTCATGCGGATGTTCATAGTACACAGAGTACAATCAGTAGCTACACTTCAAGCTACTAAGAACGTTAGCCCGCTTAAAGAGAAAGCTAATACGGAGATTCAGTTCACGCTGAACTAACAACTCGCAACAATAATAACTCAGAGCTGATGCTCTCTCCGGCCTCATAAAATTTTCAATCGGCCGCCTAAATATTTCTAGAACTTTCAGCTTCTCGAAATTACTCGAGACAATATGAGTGTCGAATTACGGTTGCAGCTAATACACCAATTAATTGCATTTATTCAATTACTGTACCTATTACGGGGATACAGGAAAGCACAGAATGAACAGCTGTTCCGTCTGAAAGACTTCCAGCATTTTCTGCTCATTTAGCGGTTTTTATTTAATTTTTTTTTCTTCGGATACAAAACTTTGATATAGTGGTGATGTAAAGTTTACAGAGATTTTTTTTTACACTTTTACAAAAAAAATGTTACACTGTTACAAAGAATGTTACATTCTACAGATATTTTTTGTGAAGTATTTTGTTACATGTATAACATAGATATTATAAAGGATTATGGTGATACAGGGACCGGACCAAAATGTCACCAAATGGTTGACGTCTTTGGCGACGTTTTGCAATTTCTGTCCAAAATTTGGCGACAAAGTAAGTCGCCAAAACCGTTTTCAGCTTGGTGATATCTCATCAAACTACCGAGAAACCCATTTACTCAATGTTAAATGGACTTGCTCCTGTATTCTTACTTTTTTGGCATAGCTCATCTCTTTAGGTTTTTCCTGTTTGCGCAGCAAAATACAACAGTTTCACAAATGACTGCACTAAAATCATCTATCTATCTGCAAAATTCAGAAAAATAGGTCAAGTAGATTAAATAAAAACTGTCTTTTGATTAATTTTATTTAACAAGAAACAACAGTAAAAAATCATATGCAAATTATTTACTTATATCTAAATTAACGAGAAAAAGTTAAATTTTTGCCTTTTTTTTATATTTCGGTAAAATTGCTGAAAGACAAATGAGAGAAGTTATTGCAAAACATTTTCAATACAAAACATAAAATCAAATAAAATATTTTCTGCTTTGCAATTTCTTAATATCCCAAGAACGTAAACCTTCATAACTATTTCTATTAATATCTCCTCATTATAGAATTCTATACTGAAAAAAGCTCCCTGAAAACTTTTTATTTTTGCTTTGAAGAAAATATTAGAAATATTAAATTGTGAAACAAATCTTTTTTAGTTCATGGTTTTTGAACGTATCGATACTTAGCATATAATCCAAAACACTGTAATATTTCAGTAACACATATATCAAGCTTTACAAAATTATGATTGATTCTGTTGTCTAATTTTTGATACTGTGGAAAGATTTCCTCTAGTTTTTTAACTGCATTTTTAAGCAATTACACGAAATTGTGCTAACCAGTCTGATTCGGCAAAGCAGATAAGCAGCTACTTAGCAGCCAGTAAAGGCAAAGCAGATAAGCAGCTTGTTTGTTTACATTGCATTTCTTGGAGGAAGTCTAATATTTTTGAATGAAATTTGGCTATAAAATTTGCATATGTTTTATGAAAAAATTATGCAAGCAATTTTCGTTATGTTCTAAAACTATTTTCTAACTAGAGCACGTGCAGATTTTATTTATAGAGATTCTAATGTACAGTAGAAAATAATGAAACTATCATAAAAAATGACTGCACTTAAAATAGCTATTACAGCTCAAGAAAAAGATTAATATCCAAGTCTTCTTGGCAGCTGCATATTTAGATCAACAAAAATTCTTGTGAATTTCAGTATAATGGTAATGTCTTAGAAATGGCTCTTAAAAACAAAAGACATGGCTCGTATAAATTATATACTGTATCAGCAATAAACTGTTATAAAAATATTAAAAATAAAATAAATATTATGAAGATCTTGATATATATTTTTGCGTTTTGAAACTACAAAATGATCGTTTTCTAGATGCTTTCCTCAGGTCCGTGATGAAGGTCCGTGAAACAAGTTGCGAGATTTTTCTACCTGTTGTCTCCGGATTGCATGAAGGTCTGTTAAACAAGTTGTGACACTAAAGCTTAAAATGTTTTTTATTATAATAAGACTCAAAACAGCCGTCCAAATATATTAAAAATTTAATTACTTTTCTTTTAAAAAAACCCAGCCGCTAAGATCAGTGAGCAGATGGATTACATCTTCAAAAAGGTAAATGTTAGAATATTATCTCTTTTTGTAACAGCGCTTCCCAAATACTCCATTACGAATTGGAAGTTTCACCTTCTTTACAGAGGTCAACTATTTAACCGAAGAATGCAATTGTAAAGCTTTCATAAAATGTTATTATTACGCTTTCGGTTAAGTACCTTAAAATTGAAAGGATGGAATTTAAATTTCAGAATAATGAGAGGTTCGACCTTGCATGAGCATTAAGATTTGGATGAGATTAATGTACTTAACCTTACAATTGAATATCTTGATTGGAAGGTTTTATGTATAGATCTAATCTCTAGATGATGACACGCGTGTGCTAAGTAAGAAAAAATTATTTGTAGGGTTAAAGTTCAACGAGTACATGAAAAACTGCCCATTATTTATCCAAGTGATAAAGCAATTACAAGTTTTTCTCGTAAAATATTCCGTATGCGCTACTTTGCAAAGCTTTCTCTTTTTACCATTTAAAAGCAAACGAAATATGATAAATGCGATACTGTTGGAAAAGATTCGTTTCTGTACTGTTCATTTTTAAATCTGTATTCTACTTTTAGAGAAATGTCAACCTTACTTTGAATAGCCATGATTTCTGTTATTAAGCAACGTTGCGATATGAGATGAAACTCAGAAGCAAGATCTGATATTAGCTCTTGGAAATTTGTTTAGCAACCATCGTTCTCCATATCATTTACTGATGAGACAATCCGCACTTTTCAGATACTTCTTTTTTCCTGTAAATACAGGAGAAATTTGTATACGTTTGTGAACAGACTCAAAGCAGAAGAACAGAAGGAAAAAAAGTCTCAAGCTGTAATAATAATTCGATTTCAACAGGATAGCACAAAAGTCACCATGTAGCTGATGTTGCTTTTCTTTTACACGCGTAGCTTTCAATTCTGTTTCATTTTTTTTAAATTTGCAGTTTGAAAGATACCTTTTCTAGATTTCGCATTACTATTTTCCTATTGTTTTAAAGTTTGACTGACGATCCGGGACAGAACTAAAGCAATACTTCTTTGCTAAAATTCGACTCTGCAGGTCTTCGCTTTAACTTCAACGTATAACACACAGTGATCACATCGCATATAATACTGTTGCTAAGCTGATAGCTACGCTTAAAGATACGAGTAGTATGGAAGACAAAATGAGACGTCCGAATACGGCATTGAGTCCATGGTAAAAAGTCCAAAGAGTACTCATCGAAGGAAAGTGAATGAAAGCCATCGGAGCATCAAGCGAATACCCACCCCCGTCCACTGGCGGGCACTTAGCCAATATTCAAAGAGAATAAATAACATCTCTACGATAAGCAATTGCTCCATCAGATGCCTGAAGATTATTCTGACTACACACTTCAATTCTATGATGTAGTTGTCTAATTGCAGGTTAAAGACCTGAATTTCACAAGAACTATCTTCTTCTCGGAGGAGGTTATGTTTTACGTTAGGACAGAAGTCCATAATCAAAACATGTTTTACTGGAGTAAAGCTAATCCCCACTAGACCACGGAGAACACGGTTATGGACTGGAGTCAGCTTTTGAAGGGGTCACATCGATCATATATTCTTTAAAAGCAAACTTACGACCTTTATTATTCATATTCGAATATTGTACATTCTGTAATACCTGACACCATAAAACTCATAAATTTATAAATTAGCTGTTTGGTGACTTTTGTGTCACTCTGCGCTACAGGTGATAGGTTACGGAGGACGGAGACGCTGGTGTCTAACAAAGGTAAGCAAGTATATATCCTACGCCCTCCACTATCTTGAACCGGCAGCTGCCGAGTCCCAGGAGGCCTGTCTCGGGAATGCATTTGCTTCTCTGTGAAGACTGCGTGCTACAGCAAAAAGGTTGATGTGCCGAAAATATATTTCTTAATGATACTCAAAGAGGGTAATTTGATTGCACAAAAATGGTATGATACATATACCACCTTCAGTATATTGTCCTGAATTTCAAACTATGAATTTTCATTAGAGAGACATAACATTTTATGCAAGTAATTACTTTTTGCTCAGTACTTTTTACCTATATTTAGATGTGTGTGTAAATGTAGATGACAATATTTTTTGGAGGATTATTGAACGATGTTTTATACAAAATATATTTATCTTTTGATATTCAAGATTCCTTTTCTGCATTATTGATTTTTTTCTTCTCGTGAATTTAATAAATTACATACTTTTTGGACACTTAAGGTATAAGAATCAAAGCCAAGAAAGTATGTTAGAGTATGGTTATCAGTCTACAACATATAAACGCTGTATGCGAAGTAAAGTTATGTAAGTATCGTACCCTCCGTCCTAATAGTTTCGTTTTGTTAGATTTATATAGAAACTCAGTTTATAGGGTTTATTAAGCTATTTGTGGTAAGGGAATCAGAGGGAAACATTTACTTTATCAGTAACTGCTTAAGCTTCATTCAATTTTCTTTTTGTTATTAAATACCACAGCAGTCCTTTATACAAAGACACATGATGCTCCTAAACGAAACGCTTAGCGTATAACGATAGCTGAGGATGACGTACATTGCCAACCTTAACCAATGAAACTGGATACAAGAAATCATCAAAACGCAAGATACTTAAGCAATTTGTATGATTGACAATACTTTTTTTTAAATATACACATTAGTTACCATATATAACACAATTATATGCAAAGAAATGAGCCAGATTCATAAGTGAAGCTATATGCCTTTTTAATTCTCTGGCCAATTAAACTGAAAGAAATGAAAGCCAATTTTATAGAGTTTCCCATAGTTATTTAACCTATCTTGGCCTAAATTCCTGCGATTGGCCTAAATTCCTGTACCTATCTTGGTCTAAATTTCTGTATCTATCTTGGCCTAAATTCCTGTGCTCTAAAGGAATATTATCGCATCACGCATTGTTTCAAGTGCCAAGGCATTGGACACCTAGCCAGGAATTGTAAAGAAGTAATAGTGTGCAGCATCTGTGGGGGCGCGCACCGCCACACAGATTGCAGTGGTGATCTAAGAATCCGCGTCAACTGTCAAAGGGCAAACGCAACTCAGCAGTTGAATTTAGATATAAAACACACGGCGAGTGACATGCAATGTCCCATCTACAAGCAGACTATAGATCGTCTCTACAAGCAGAATATGGATCGTCGCGTTCAGGCGACCAACTAATTTCTCTATTCGCTAACAAATTGCAAGGTATGACTTTCGCCCAGTGCAACCTGCAAAGGGCGCGAGCAGACACATTAAACTTTGCTGATCTACTGGTAAGATTTAAGGCCACAGTCTCATTTATACAGGAATTTTATAATAGTGGTGGTGAATGCATACCTGATCTGCCAAGCACAATTAAAATTTCTTTGTCAGCTTTAAAATTCGCAGGTCTGATTTAGCATGGTTCATTGTCACCAGTTCTAATCCGACAAACCGGACATACAGTTACAATCCTTTTAGAACTACACACTTCCTCGCCAGCCCTCACAAGCGTCTATATGCCTCCCAGTGGTTCTATGGGTGATCTTTTGCAGGAGCTGAATCCAGATTTTCTTGCCACATATCCGTTTCACATCATAACGGGGGACATTAATGCCTCGAGTCCTCTTTGGGGAGCACGGGGAGAAACTGAGGCCGAAAGGTTCTAGACTTTATCTTGGAAAGTCGGCTAGTTGTGATCAACTCTGAGGTCTCCTCCCCCGCTTTCCGTACCACGAGGGAGGAGGGATGGTCGGATCTAACCTTAGCTTCATCACCACTAACACACCTTATCACCAACTGGAGTGTCAGTAATACACCGACGTTCAGTGATCACAGGCTCATTACCTTTGAAGTGCAGTTACCGAGCAGATATTACACAGTATTGCTTAAAGACGAAATATGGAGGACAAGTTCCTGCAACAGTGCAAGCTGCTATTGCCTTAGTAGCTCACAGGACTAGACAACTGCACAACTGGTCACGATTTTGACGCGATCTAAGATGTATTAGTACATGACCTAATGGCAGTTGCTCGGATTTCGTACAAAATGAAGAGATTGAAAATACCTGATACTCTCTGCTGGTGGAACAGTAAACTTACAGAGTAGAGAAGTAGAGTTAGGGCTTTACGCAAAAGAGAGCAGGCGGAAATAGACCCTGCTGTCAGGCAAAGTCGAATGCAGCTATATAAAATGAAACACGCCAGTTACAAAAAACTAATTATTCATAAGAAAGTAGCTTGTGCAAAAGTATTTCGCCCACTACAGTTAACTGCTTTGCAACTGGGCACCACTAGCGAAGACATTTGGGGCAACATATTTGAAGATATCTTTCGCAATGACGCACGGTAGACAGACTCAGCACGACAGGCGGGCATCAGGGGACACTATGATAACTGTAATTGGACTACCACAGAAAGTGACTCTAAGCAGCCACCTCCAAAAGAATTGCACGGAATAGTCAAGGCCCTAGTCAACAGCAAAGGTTCCAGGACCAGATGGACTTGACATCTTAATCAAGGTAGTGCATCAAGCATGCCCAAAGCTGGTGGTTAAATTATGCAGCACCTGTTGGAGACTGGGTCATATCCCAACAGCTATGAAATTAGCCGAGAGCGTTCTCTTTCTGAAGGTCGGAAGTGGCCCCGATGACCAAGATCCTACAGGCCTGTCAGTCTGCTTCCAGCCATTAGTAAAGTAGTTGAACAAGTAATACTGAGCAGACTTAATCCTTTCTTAAACAAAAGAAATAGAATACACCAAGCTCAGTTTGGTTTTAAACAGGGTACATCAACACAGCATGCTCCAACCACGCTGCTGAACACAATTACAGAAAATCAAAGTAACGATCTGCACACAGCAGTCGTGTCGGTCGACATCCAAGAGGCATTCGATTCACGCTGGTGACCAGATGTGATCGAATGTCTAGACCGGGTTCAGTGCCCGATAGAAATCCTCAGGATTCTTCGCAGCTATTTGTCTGATCGGCAAATACGGATAACAATGCCAAATGGTCAACTTCAATGACAACTGGTGCGTGGCTGTCCCCAGGGCGCATGGCTGGTTCCAGTCTTATGGAACCGGTTTGCCAATACGATATTTGATCTTTACTATGGTGATGAGATTGTCAAAGTCCAGGTATTTGCCGAAGACTTTCTGCTTTTTGTCACTGGAAGACATAGGCTTCAGGAGAATGTGCAGCGGGCACTGAACCTCTTTGCGCAATGGGCAGCAGATCACAAATTGGAAATTTCAGGGTCCAAACTAACACATTACTCATAGGGCATAAAGGTCCACTGAAGCGGAATCCAACTATTAGATTAGGTCATCCAGTCAGTACTGTTTCCCAGTTGAAATATCTAGGTGTCATCATAGACAACCGCCTCAACTGGCTACCAGATTTACAAAATATACATCAAAAAGTAGTGTCTCTCACCAATGATATTAGACGAACTACTGGTATGTATTGAGGCAATAGACCTGACATGTTGAAGATCTGGTATCGCACAATAACAGAGAGGGTGATTTTGTACGGGTCTTCAGCCTGGGGTATTCATCTCACTGGACACCTGAGGAGGAATCTCAACTCTATTCAGCGTCTCCAACTCCTCATGATTACTAAAGCATATGGACCACCTCGACAGATTTATTGCAGGTGCTCGCGGGGTTACCATCATTGGATTTTGTCGTGGAGAGGGAGGTTGGCCAAGCACGGATCTTACGCATAAAGGAAGATTTTATATTGTGGGGCACCCATTAACGAGCACGTGATTACGAGGATCATTCCCCTCGTTCCCTGGGACATCCGGCGAACATAAATTATGATGATAAAGTCACCATAGAGCCCTTATTCCAGCTAGGCATGAAATTTATCTTTATACGGATAGTTCCAAAACGGAGCTCGGCACAGGTAGCGGCTTCTGCGTCATGCGAGATAATATCATCAGCTACACCTGGTCACAGAGGCTGTCAGAATACAATACCGTATTTCAGGCGGAACTTGTAGAAATTAAGGCAGTTTTAGATTATATTAAGCAAAATCTAACAGGACCAGTCAGAATACTGAGTGATTCAGCATCGGGCCTACAGGCCATAAAAGAACTCAACAGCAAAGCGGATTCTGTCCACATTATTAAGGATACTCTGCTTCAGATCCCTGAGCCCCAACGACCGCACCTCAGCTGGGTTCCAAAGCATGTAGGCATTGCTGAAAACGAAGAGGCCGATAGGCTTGCCAAGCCAGCAGCTAACGACTAGAATATGCCTGAAACAGCCCTCAAAGCACCAGTTTCCTATTTAAAAAAGATTACCAAACTCAAATGTTAGAACTTTGGCAACAGAGATGAAACAATTCCACCACAGCCCCCAGAACCTTTCAATTCTTCCCCAAAGTTGGTCTGAATCTGGTCATCAGTAGTGCTCATCTTACACACTTCTTTACTGGACACGGATCATTTCCAAGCTACTTATGCGCTTTAGCTGAGTAACTTCAGGCAGTTGTAGATGTGGAACACTAGGTGATCTAGATTACTTTGCTTTTGAATGCTCTCTTACGACACCATTTCATTTAAAAAAAACCATTGGGTTTTTGTGCTTCATTAAGCACACTGGGCCGAGTGGGCAATGGCATGTCATTGTACTTATGTTATATGCATGACACCCATGTTTAGTGCTGAACATGAATAACTTTGCTGGAGCATCTTGCCTCCTAGAAACAGATTACCACAATCAGTGCCTGTCTATTTGTACTTCAGTGTCGCTTCTATTTATTATTAATCTTTAAATTTTATTGTGTTTACCTAATTTGCGTATTGTACTTTGTATGTACTTTTATACGGTGCGTTTTATTTGTAGTATCAGCTATACTGTGTAACTGCATTGTTCGGTATTCTAGTAATGTGTTGCATAATATGTTTTTTAGTAATATGTGAAATAATAGTAAGTGTATAGTTGTATTATTGTAAGTCAGTGTGATGTACAACTGCAGGCTTGAAAGCAGAGTTCCTTGCTGTAAAGTTATGTAATTATCGCAAAATATTATGTGTATAATTTTCACTGTGATGTTTCCATAAAGTGCACAGTTTATATCGTTATATTGCAGCAAATTCATTTTGTGTAGCCAAGCCAAATTCTTTTTTTCTCTTTCCATTGTTAGTCTTAAATTTTACTGTGTTTTACCCAAATTGCGTTTTTCAAATAAGTGTGTTATATTTTGGGTGTTTTAATTGACATATTGCCTCAGTGTGTTGTACTGTTAAGTAGTAACTGCGTTGTATACTGTATTCAAGTAAATTGGCTGTATAATAGTAAATATATATGCGGAACTCTTCGGCGACTACCATGACTTATAAATGCTTTGTTTCAGTATCTAGTATTGAGTACAAATTTTGAACCTCTAACGTAACGGTTTCTAACAAGTATTTGTAGCCGCAGAGCTATCTTTCCGATTAGTACATTGTATATTGATTGTTTTATTGTAGTATTTGGCATGTTATATTAGTGTATGTACGAAATCTCGTTGATTGTGTTGTATAATTTGTTCTCTAGTAGTGTATGGTACAATAGTTAGTTTACTGTTGCATAACGGTAAGTAAGTGCGATGTGTAACAGGAGTCTTGAAAGTAGAGGTCCTTGGCTTTAGAGCTCTGTAAATATGTATTGAAGTATATTGTTAGATACTAGGTTTTGAATTTGACTCAGCATCCTAGTTAAACCGCAAAATATTATGGGATCTTAAAATTTTTCACCCGTCACGCTTTCACGTCATTGTTTCCAAAAAGGGTATGTATTGTTTAGTGTTCTGATGATTAGCTTTAGTGTTACATTTCAGCATTATATACAAGATTTGTCTATTTTACTGATAAGCGCATTGTTTGTTTTGTGTTGTATTTGTAGCTTTTGCTATAAATCAGTGTGTTGTACAGTATTCCATTAAGTGTTTTCCTTGGCTATAGTGCTTTGTAATTACTGCAATATTTTATCTTTATCAATTTCACTGGGATATTTCCAAATAGTGTTTTGTTTTTTGTTACATTTCAACATATTTACTTTCTGCAGCTAAGAATTTTTTTCTTTTCCTTATCAGTTTTGCATATTGTTAATTCGGTATATCTTCTTAATTGTATATATTCTATTTTGTATCAGGACACTGTATTGTATACCAATAAGTGTGTTGCAATCAAGAATGTCATATGTATCCAAGATAGTCCTTTGTATCCCTTATTTAGATGTCACTCTGTAAACTTTTTTTAAGACTCAATAAATGCCATTTTGTCTTCTGCAGGTCTGACATCATACTGCAAGGGCTTGTTTCCGGCCAGCAGTCCCCCTTAGGAGTGTAAAAGCAAAAAAAAAGGTTATTTAACCTATTATTCAAATTTTTGTTATCTTCCCTGACCTCCTCAATTTCCCCTCGCATTACCTCGCCAGGATGTACATTTAAAGTTAAGTGAGTATTTAAACTGGTGATTCCTGGAGTTTATTCAGAACGTGTTTTCACTAGCTAGGGTACGTTTAGTTTCTGACCTTGCTGTTATGCTAATACGCCTTATTGAACATTTGAATAATAATCACGCCTTTAGGTTTTGCCAAGTCAACCTAATTTAGCCGTAACTTAAAGTGCTAATCCAGCACCATTCTTTTTAGACTTGAAGTGATTTGTGTAATAAAGTTTTAAGTTCCACCGCAAGTTGGCAGTGTTATTGCAAAGCATGAAGTTCATTGTTGAAATTAATAAAGGGTTATTTTTGCTCTTCTTCTGTGCTGGTATTTCTTCTCACCTGTGCGAAAAGTCACCAGGTTCATTAGTAGGATCTAGAATGGTTTATGTGGACAAGGAGAGATAGATCTTATAATTTAACCAATGAAAGTGGAAGCAAGAAATCATGAAAAAGCAAGATGCTAAAACAATTTGTACGCTTGACAAGATTTTTTTAATATACACATTAGTTACCATACATGACACAACGATATGCAAAGCGATGAGCCAGTTTCATAACGGAAGCTCTATGCCTTTTTTTCCCCAGCAAATATTTATCGAGTAGCAATTTCCTGAGAATATTTTCGTATAATACATAGTTAGACTTTTATGCAGTTACGAGCTAGGACTTACAAGCTTTTCAAGTTATTGAGCTAACTACACATTTCACTGAATTTATTATAGCTTTTTTGGGGAACATCATTATTCCTTGCTGTGAACTGTATATTCATATTTTATATCTTATTTTACAATAATAACCTCTTTCAAGGATTTTATGTATTTTCATTAGTATTATTACAGCCAACTTTATTCTAGAAATTACATGTATAAACTCGCAAAATCAAAGAGATTATTCTTATGTTATACAGAGATCAGCTTATTTCGGGTCAGAAAACTTCTTTTTATCGTTGCAATTTATTTATCTTTACCATAAGGGTATCTCCATTCTTCCGATTTTAATACTCGCCTTGAGTACCAAGCCAAAAGTAAACTCGTGTTAGCATATACCTTCATACATTGAAAAATGCATACATGAATTATATCCCTCTATTCTTTTTCATAGTAAGAAGTTATTTTTTTTAATTTCTGTCATAATTAAACTTATTTGCTCTTAAATCAATTACAAAATTAAATTATTATTTTAGAAACAGAAACTTCCTTTCGCAATTTAATTGAGTTTGAATAAAGAGCATTTTACTCACCCTAAAGAGAACTCCTCATTTTTCCAAAAGAGATATATTAACTAAGAAGTGGAAATCAAATTAAATAACTCATATCGCCATTAATTAAACTGGACTAGGCAGTCAAAGATCTTTTCAGTTACTGCAATGTAATTCATTGCATATGAATTAAGGGGTAATTTGCCCAGAAAGACTATTAATTTTGTTTTGGCATTTTGCGTCGATTCACTAAAAGAGTTGTTTCACTTTTCAAATTGTTGCCACCAAATATTATCGTCCTGTATTATATTTAAAGAAATTAAATAAGAAAGAATCTCCATTAATGCATGTATATTTGTCGCATTGTGATAAAACAACGGTACCTAAAGCTATCAAATTTTGAATAACATAATCCCCTTGCGAATATGGTCATCTGGAAGCCCAAATTTGAAATTTTGTTTATTATCGATTTCACATTTTGTAAAACTTTAACGAATTTTTAATTAACAAATTCAAGGATTTCAAACCGAGCCTTGGCAACGTTGTACAGAAAAAATATTTTTATCTCCAGCGCGTAAGACTCTTTAACGGAAATTCTAAAAAGCTGCTCATTTTAAAACTATTTTCCGATATTTCTCTTGAAATGAATTTTATGGCTTAAGTGCGAAGAACGTGATATTTAATAAATAAAGGTAACACAAAAAATGTTTAAAAAACGCCTCTTTGGGCGTAATTTAAAATCTGAAACCTTTCAGATTTTTTTTTAAAGTTTTCCTCATTCTAATACAAAGCCACTAACTCCTGTATCGTTTAATTGTCCATTTTTGTTTTGTATACAACAAACTCGCCGTACAGACTTTCTTAGACGAAAAATTAGCAATTTAGTAACAAAAATGTTTCATAATCGTTTGCACGTTCTTCCTTTAAGATTAAAATTATGAGTGATGGCTTTCCATGACAATCCTTTAAAAATTCTTCTAGATTTTTTAATATTGAGCAAAGAAGTAATTTTTTTAGAAGCAGGGGTGCTCTCTTCCTGGAAACGAAACCTTGATAAAAAATTTGCGTTTCTTTTTATAGAGATGATTTCCTCGCTGAGAGCTATTAACTTTCCTGTATCTTTATCAGTTGATCATCTGTACCTTAAAACCAAGGACTTATGCTTGGACTTCTGTGATCTTCGCATGTAATTAGTAACTGATGATTATTTGACCTTCGTGATTTGCAATCACCTAACACAGGAAAAGGATCACAGTTATATATAGATCAAAGATAAAAGTAAAGTAAATGTGAAAGGTCAGGCATATGAAATTCCACGAAATGAAATTATGGTTTTAGACAGCTATTTTATTTCATAGTTTTCGTTTACTTTCTTTATGAGAATTACCTCTCCCAAATAGATAGTTCTGATTCCATTTTATTTTGATCTAGTAATACTGAATGGAAATCTGATGATGCATCTAAAATTCCTTAAATCTTTTTAGGTTTAATTATATATTTGCATTTATACTTAATACTGCTAGAAATAACTTTGGCAGATTTCAAAATATTAAACTTCGAACTGTATGAGGTATTTCTCCCACCTTCTTGCATGCCTTCGTGGTGCAGTGGTCAGCACGCTCGGCGCGTATTCGAGAGGTCCATAGCTCGAGTCCAGGCAAGGGCATTGCTCAGTTTTCATCTCTCTTGCTTCCTAAATACCTAATGTTTCTACAACTATTGTTCTGAATTATCTCACTTGTATAACCCTAATATCAGAGTAAGTCCACAAATTTTATCCATAAATCATAAGGAGCAGATGATTGCATCTGTCATTGGCATGGGCCTAATAGGTGAAGGTACGAACTTGCCAGCTCCGTTCCCAGTTTTGAAAGAAAATCCCCTCAGAATGTCTGAGGAGACCCG
>KK118999.1:17905-68133 GCA_000611955.2 Stegodyphus mimosarum
TTTACTATTACATATGTTATGTTTAACGAATGTGTGAATTTACCTCCCAGTAAATTCAGGTGGGAGGAATATGTAGCAAATAGTTTATCCAACAGATGGCAGTATCTGCCAAGCTTTTTTGGTAATTGTCAATGCGCATGCGCAACCTGAGTGTAGAAGAAAATTTGTAAGAGGAGAATGAGTTTTTCGTTAAGTATGTTGCTGCGCGTTTGCTGTGTAAATAAAAGCATATTTTTGTAACAAAATTGCTCTTTACTTTCTAATGCGAAGCACTAGGTTAGTGCACGAATCTAACCGTGGATCACCACAGTGTAAGTGGCTAGCGTGGTTGGAATATCAAAGTGTGCATAATTGATTTTCATGTTTCCTTGTTCTTGGTGATGAAATGACTAAATAAGTGGTGAGTTCAGTCATTTCCGAAGAATGCTTAACTAACAAATTCCAGATTGTTTGATTAAAAAAAAAGAAAAAATCCACTTCCAAAAACTATTACTTTTCTATAAACCTTAAATTAAAAGTTTCTGTAAATCTGTTCTCAGATATTTCTGCGAATTTTATGTATTCCATATTTCTTGAAAATACATATTTATATTATTAAAGCATATGAGATATTTTACTGGATGCAGTTTTTTCTTTACGGGAGCTATACGAAAACTAAGATTTTGTTTTTGCAGCATCTGTTGTTGCTGCTGCTTATCCTCCAAAAGTCTAACGAATTCAGATAAGACCCAGAAGTCCGTTGACCCTAATAAAGTCGAGAACAAGAAGGGAGTTGGGAAATATATTCTCTCCTGAGAGGCCCAATCCAAAATTGTGTTCAGCCGAAGCCTGATGTTCGTGGCACTTGCAAGATTATGAAAGGTGCCGAAGGCTTTATGCCCCCATAGAAAAACAGACACTTGACGTGGCCACTTCATAATCTTGAAAGTGCGTTTTGTGAGCCTGTCACATGTAAGGGTTAGAGCCATTGTCTACTAACCAGATGGTAGTTGTGTTGGGTGGAGGCTCCAACCATTCCGCCATATTTTGTGACCCTTTTCAAAGAAAATAGCTTGAAAAATGTAAAGCTGGAAGAGGAGGGAGTAAAATGAGTAAACCACTTCTTTGCTGTTTTCTCGGCTTTTTCATCGCCGTAACTGTTTGTATGAGATGGAATCTACTGGATTTGGTGTTCATGGTGCAGCGATACCAACTTTAATTTAGATGGAAACACTGGTTTTATCGCCCACTGAGATCCAGTTGCTAAGCTGCTGCAGGGAACTAAAGCTAATTGGATAAGGTCCATGGATCGATAAGATCCCGTAGATTGCAACATCTTTCCATGCGTAGTATCGAAACTCATCTCGTGAAATTCTGAACCTTATTTTAAGAAACTTTGCAAATGAAAGTGTGTATGCATAGGTTCAATATGTAAGGAACTAAAGCCTGTAGCTAGCTACACTTCGAACATCATATATTTAATGTGCTTTCGCATCTGTGCATAATACGCCATTGAATTATCGCGATTATTTGAAACCGTGGGTAATAGTGAACTTGCATATAACGCGATATTCATGTAATTACCATTAAATAGACTAGTAATAAAATGTTCTGTGTACTTCAGTGTACTATTACAATGTGCTCTCTCTCTCTCATATTCATTAAAATAAAGGATTCCGGCGTTTTTACTCTCGACAGGTGGTGCAATTTAAAGGATAATTTATTATTTTTGTGTTGTATTATGTGCAGTTTAAAAAAATAATGCTTTTGCTTTCAAGCTGTCCTTAAGCAATAAAGATTAAATTTGCAAGTTTTCTGTAAGAATAAGAATAGGATTTGTGGTCTTTCTACAGGAGTGGGGATTGTTGTGGAAAGATAATTACCGGGTTGCTTGAAATGCTGTATTTTATTCTAACAAGGCGTTATCACGCCTCTGTTTCAGACTACCAATCTGCGTCGAACAGTTTCCTGCTGGATTTAGACTGGATTAGACGTGCGAATTTTTTCTTCTTTACGCAAAAGGTTTCGTCGATTTTTCGTAATTCAATTCGTAATTAGCTGTTTGAATCAAAACTAAGTATCTGTGGCTATACACGTTTTCTGTTAAGCGAGAAGTTCGGGGGTGCGCAGTGGTTGGTTATTTTTTGATCGTACGACAAACGCAAAAATTCCGTTAAAGAGTTGTCCTTTTCAATATACTTCTAGTGTGCGATGTGTTTTTTCTAGTGTGTTTAACTTCAGATGATACCAGTTTTAGACTGCTATCGTATCGGATCCCTGAATAACTTTTCGAATTCAATTTTTCCAACAACCCGTGATTCATGGAATTTGACGTAGTTATATACTGTGATCCTTCTTTCCTTTTGATTGGCTGAACGACGCGAACGTGGAGGATGTCTTTTTTCTCCATTGTCGTAAAATGTTGCGGTCAGTGCTCAAATGAGTCTTGGCAAAATGTATTTTGAGGAAAAGTTTCTTAGTGCGTCTCGCGATCGTAGGTATGATACCAGCTTAGCTCTGTTCTTGCTTGGCAAGCACTGTGTTATTTATAAGCTTTTTATTTCCAAAATTATTTGCTCATGTGCTTTGCTTTAATTGAAATCAGCCGGAGCTGCAGTAAACTGCGAAGGCACATTTTGATTATCTAAGTCCCTACGAAAGTCGCCACTTCGTTGACGACTTTGTGGTTTAGCGGAAAACATTTGTTTTGCTTTTTTTTTTACAGCTCACAGATACTTTATGTTCATAAACAATAATAAAAAAGCATTTCATAAACAAAAGAAACAAGACGGTGTTTAAATAATAGATACGTAATCGGCAGTAATTTTAAAAAAAATACTTCATTAACAATGCTTTTTCTGTTTTAAACTACCGTTTTCTCGTGTTAAAGTATTGATAGATAAGTACCTCAGAGGTTCCGTTGGACCAGGAAGAAAGCTTTATTTAGATATCATAGGAAAAGATACAGTTCCATATAAAGGATTTGACGCAGTAAAAACTACCGACAGCAATTAGAGCTCTAAGATTATTTGCAACATACTGCTCAGTATTGTGTACATAAGCACTTTTTTCAAAATAATACTAACTGCAACCTTGTTCATATGTGCATAGTTCACTGAATCCACCAGTCAGTATGGAGGTTAGCTGTACATGCTTTACATATAGCTTTAAAACACGAAATACTATTAGTGTAGAAAAATACATGTTTTATATATAGCTTTAATACATGAAATACTGTTAGTGTAGAAATACCGAGTATGCGATTATATCCACAACAGAAACACTTCATTTCTCAAAAGTATTGATGTCAACTCGTTTTTAAGATCAAATCTAAATAAAACAGAATACTATTTTTATTACGAGAATTTTCGTCTAGAAGAATGGGCGTAATGAGTAATATATTACGCTATTGTTTCTGCAGTTTAAAACCTAGATTATTTGGTTTTAATTTAGCCGAAAACGTTATTATAAGGAAGTTAAAACTCGTCAAAATAACTTCTAGATTCCCTTATGCAAATAAGAGATACTTTCCTCTCTTTAACTGACCCCTTTCTTTTGTTTATATGTAACGAGCAGGCTCAGGATTCATGAAACATCTATTCAATCCATTATTCTGGAGAATAATGACATACCAGCCGTCTTGGCGCCGTATGTCTCTTTATACTTCAGAGTTTTTCCCTTTATTTTTGTCGTGACACCAATAGCGTCATTTTGGGACTAACACGAACGTCATTTTATGCTTGGGAATGTAAAGTTGGAATCTAATGGTGTTGCCTCTGAAATATACCAGTGAAACATTAAAGGCAGGCAAACTATCATGGAATAAGAATAATTTATGCTACAGTGATAAAGAAATTGTAATGGCTGATTCACTAAGAGTATATTATGTGTTTTGAAGTGTTCTCTCTCTCTCTTTCTCCCCAAGTCTTTCATATTTACAGCATTATGTTCAGCACAAAAAAGAATAACGCTGAAAATTAAAAACTGCACTTGAACTTGTTTTGGACGAGCTGATTGAACGCTTGTAGTTTTCCTTGCTATATAATTGTTCAAGTTCAATCAGGATTATCACTTTCTTCCTTCCTCCTCCTCACCGAAGATAGTTTAATGTATTTTATGGTGTTTATAGTGATAGCTAATGAGAGGGCCATCAATAAAATGTGAATAGCTAAGTGAAGTCTAAAGTATACTGCATATCCACCAGTTTTCATTGCAAGGATCACGAAAGTTTCGTTTTAGACAGATTGGCTTAGCGTGCTTTGCCCAGGGCCGGCTCCAGGGTTGTGCTTCGGGCACAGGGCGCAGTGTGTGTAGAGGATCCAAGTCCTAAAATTCACTCGCGTTACATGGTTGCCGACTGGAACCCATTAGGAAGGAACGCGAATGGAAACGTAACCGAAAACACTACGAATAGCTAAACTCTGCCGGAAACTCAAAGAAATTCAGCAATCAGAAATCTCCGTTGTGCCAGAGGGTCTATACGAAGAAATGGCACCACAATAATTTCGAACAGGGCGCCGAATACGCTGGGACCGGCCCTGGCTTTGCCATATGAAAGTAAAACAAACAGCTAAACGGAAGCGTTGAAACACCGGTAATTCGTTTGGGTACTACAGGTAGAAAAGTACATTTTAAAAAAAAATAGGTGCCACAATGCTATAACTGTCAGATGTGGCATTACTTCCTTGGAAACTTCTTTTTCAGTTCACGATGTGTCTGGTGTTCTCTCGAACATAAAACTACTGATTGTCCAAAGTCTGGCTGTCTAAAAGAAATGCTGTGCAGCAACTGCAATGGAAAACATGTCGCAGCGTATCCTGAATATTCAAAGTTCCCCAAAAAATAAATCCACTGAGCTAAGAAAAGATAGTGTGGTGAAAAAAGGACTTTCTGATGCTGACATGGTTAAAAGACAGAAAATCTTATCATTAAACCTGCAGAAAATGCCCCAAAATCGACTTCTCCTGCGTACTATGATAAACTTAAGTTAATGAACTCAATAATAATACTTATAATAATACTCAATAATAATTCAGATATTAATAATATTCGTGGGAATGTAATTTAACTATTTTTTTCCTCCAGTTTCGTACTTGCAACATTTCTCACCCCCAGACAGAACACTTATTTTCTTCCTTCAAGACAGAATTCCTCTCAAACACACACACAAACAACATCCGTTAAGCATCTCATCGGAAGTAGGTATATATATGGAGAAGAGAAAGAGTCGTAAAAGCCCGGGATTGGGAATATTCAGCAACAAAATGATAAAAAAAGGGGGGCCAAAAATGCTATGTTAAAGTTACCAAAATCATCAACGCTGTGTTTAAACTACAATACTTCCTGGTCGATTGGAACACCGCGATCATCTCCTGCTTTCATGCCGGTTAAAGATCCAACAGTCTCGTCTTCCTAATAACCGATACGTTTATTTTTGGAGCTCAGTAAAATTGCGAAAGCTGTTATTTTTAAACCTATTCAAACGTATTCATTGAAGAGAACACCATGATACCTCTGCAAGACGGATTTCGAAAAAGACACTCTACGACTCACCAGCTCTATCGAGTCAGAGAATTAATTGCAGACGGGCTCAAGAATAGATTCCTCACTGGAGCTCTCTTCCTCGATATATGAAAAACTTTTGATTGTGTATAATTACAGGGACTCACCTACAAATTAATTACATTGGGTTTCTCAGATTACATTAATATCATTAATTCCTATCTTTACGATGCACACTTTATCGTTCGTTATAACAATACCTACTCTACACGACAAGAGATCCTTGCTGGAGTGCCACAAGGTTCGTTACTCGTACCCACCATCTTACCTCTTTTTACTAACGACATTTATCACAACCCCCTCACTCATTTCCCTTTTTTGCATTATACACAGACAGATGCAGCGAAAAATGTCCAAATATTTTAACTGTTTAACCTTTCATGTCATGCTTAAGTCTTTTCCCTTGATATTTTTGGCATGTTACACAAGTTAAACACACAAGCAATTAAAAACCCTCTTTTTTCGGTGATTCATTCAAGTTTCAGAACGTACCTTTCTAGTCAGCAGAAAGATTACCCATGGTTTATATAAATGAACTGCCATTTCGTGGTTATAACATGACCAGTGCTTTCTTTGCTTTTTTATCGGCCTGCAGTTATCACTTCATTCAGTGACTGTTAATATAGGGCAATGCTAAAAGGCATTTCATTAACTTTTTTATGTAACTATGTGAACATTATGTATCTATCCCAAAGGCAAAGAGCATGAATGTGGAACCCTTTTAAAAGATGGGTGTAGAACATGCACTTCCACCTTTTAGCTGATGATATTCGAGAGGGGAAACCCCTTTCATCTAGAGGATTGTTTTTGCCAACCTTATGGTAAGGAAGTTCTGTATTCCTCTTTGAAATCCAGTGCGGATAAAGAACTCTCTAACAGTGTTTCACATGTACGACGACGAGCTGAATTAACCATTAAGGAAAATAAGCTTGTTCTTAGAACGTTCAGAAACTGGCACCACGAAAAGATGCTTAGGGAATCGTGGAACGGGGTACCACAAATATTTTTCATAAACGAAGCAGAGGAGGAGTGTGTAAAATCTGCCGTAAATGTGCACGGGGGCACGGAAATCTTGTAAGTGCTTAGGGCCTCGTAAAGTCTTCATTCGACTCTGGACCGAAGGATAGAGAAAAGTTTTGGTCAAATGCATTTTATTGAAACATTTCATACGTGAGCGATAAAGCCACGGCTTACATTACGTAATAAGGTATTTTTTTTCTTCCTTTCCGCGTGCCGTCGTGTTGTAACTAGAATCACACTTGACGTGTATTCTAGAGGCCCGAAGTTCGAATCCCAGAGAGGGCGTTGCTAATTTTTCACGTCTCAAGCATCAGGAACTCTAATGACTACAACGTTAAATGGATGTACTACGTAAGCTTTAATAGATACAAATAAGATATTCCGGCATTGAAGAATTAGTCTTTTTTAAATCTGAGTTTTAAAAGCGTTGGAGATAAGTTTAATGAACTGCGATTTTTCTATTGATATATTCGTTTTGGTTGCGAGAAATTGGAACCTTATAAACGGCTGAGTTTATTAACCAGTGAGTTTAATAAGCACTCTGTATACAAATACTTTAGTTAAATCATGAATATTTAATACTGGTGCCTCCGGTTTCCTTCAACTACACGTTTGGTACATGAAAGCTACACGTTTGATTTTTAAGTATTTCTTTTGCCTTTGTTGGGACAAATAAGAGCTCCTAGGCCATTTATAACAAATTATTCAGCAGTACGACAATATTGAACATTTTATTTATACTCACGATATCAGAGATAGTTTTTTGTATGCGTAAATTTAAAGCATAATATGTAAGTAGCGTCATAAAATTTAGAAATATAAATATTTCAAAAAGATGCTGTGATGCAGAAATAATAAAGGCTGTAATGCTTCATTATACGTATCTTAATAAATTTAGAAAATCTGAAAGGAAATGGTCAATCTCTACAAACAGATCTTTATTCATAGCAAAAGTTTAAGGGGGGGGAAATCGGTACTCTGTTTTCCAATTAGCTGGTAGCATTTGAGATAGGTATATGTAATTCAGATAACTATATGTAAATTCGTTGTAAACTTTTGTTATTTAATTTGCCTTGAAACTGTTATTTTATAAATATTCTACAGTATTACAACTTCTGATCTTTCTTTTTACCCCCCCTCCGAGATACTGTTCTGAATAAATGCTTTCTTTTATTCTGACCGTAATTTTTCTGTTGAAACAGTTTACAACATAAACGAAAACAACGTAGTGTATTGTTTTATTTTGTTCTGAGTTAGCAGTAACCCTAATCTAGTCTTTTTAGGCCTGAATGGGCGAAAAAAATGAGGTAAGAGAAAAAAAAAATATGTCCTTCTGTTGGGGGGGGGTTGCCAGAGGGAATGGGAGGAGAAAGAGAAACAGGAAGAAGCGGATCCAGTTAAACTTACCTCAGATCCACCCTCCCTTTCCCTCAAGTTTAGTTGTGGTTTCTTCATCTGGCCGACAGTTTTACCCTTTCTTTCTCTTCATATCCCCCTTGCATTTTTTCGAGCCCATCTTTCTATTTTTAAATCGTCTGCTATTTGTTTCTTTCTTTATACCTCGGTCTTGTTTGCTTCTGCCCACCCCCATTTCATTTCCCACTTCGGAGGCCTGCACGTGTCGTTTTTTTATACTCTTTTTTCAAAAGAAATGTGTCGAGCACAGTTAGGTACTCATAAATCTCAGTATCTTAAGTTTTGCATTTGGTGGCCACATTTCCTGGTTATCTGGAATGCGAGGAATAAAGCTGAAAATGTAAAGGGGGGGAAAAGTTTTAATGTTTCCTAAGATTTGCCCCCCCCCACACACACACAGCCGACTTATAGAAGTTGGCGGTGTTTTCCCATAAAATGACATTGAAATTCCTGAATTGCAAGAGATATTCCTGGCAGGGCAGAACTTCTTTTCGATTAGTTTAGTAATTTAGTTAGTCGTTAGTAACCAGCATCATTTCCTGTTGTTTAAAATCTGTTAGAAGAAGTTAGAAGTTATTTACTGACTAAAAGTAGAAACACATGGAGGTACATATAAGTCTTTTCACGAATTTCTTGCGTTCTCAGGTTATTATTCAGAATAGCTAGGAAATGCTGTCCGAAATTAAAATACAATAAGCCTTTGCCAAGCGTGCATTTGGGGAACACGATTTGGCTTATACGCGTTGTCTTAATTGTTTCCATTTAATTTGTCCAGCGCTAGAATTTCATTCAAACGCGGTGCATCGTTAATTCATCAACATGGAATGCTTCTGGTATTAGTTCAAGCTAGATGTTTTCAACAATTTTAAAGAATTTCTGTCGACTGAATATGAATCCAAAGAAATCGCACAAATTGCAAAAACAATTGGCGATTTTCAGATATGGAAGAAGAAGACTTCAAAGAATTAATTGAGAAATGACGAATGAAGAACTGGGTTATCTTATAACACCAGCTGACGATGAAAGCGGTGGTAATTAAGATGATAAAGCGCCTTTAACTTACGAGAAGTTAAATGAATTGTTAAAAAAAGTGCAGAAAATGTCTGATTTTGCAATGGAGACTGATCCTTATGAAGAAAAAGAGGACACTTTATGAGAGGCATTGGAAACCTCTGTGCTTCTTACTTCGAAACTTTAAAAAGAGTTGTGTCAATCATTGTCCCAGGCAAAAGTCGTCAGCTTTTTCAAAAAATATGTGTTGCGTACTTATTAAGCAGTAATAAAAATACGTTCAATTAACATTTATTTTGTTTTATTCTTTTAATTGGAACAATACTAAGGTTTGTTCAGATTATTCATACTTAATACATTTTTACATTACATAATACATTGTTTCCCACAGAAACGGAAGTCAATTTTGCGTAGCTCCCACATAATACATTGTTTCCCACAGAAACGGAAGTCAATTTTGCGTAGCTCCCGCCTTCGGTAAAGGTGTACTGTAATGAATTCTAATAAGCTTTTAAAGACGAATGTAGAAGTTAAGAGAGAGAGATAGTCTAATATCTTAATGTCCAGGGAAAAGTACTTAGTTTGATATAGGCGTCATAGAATGTGAAATAATTATATTTATTATGGATATTAGCTCCCACTGGAGTGTTTTCCCTCAAAAATGGGGTGGGAAAATAGAAGTCAACCTCTCTTAGGCTTGGAGTAGACTTTGCCAACCATTCTTCTATGTAATACGATAACAACGTTAGATATTAGCTTTATCATATTTTAAATTTTTTTGACGTTTAGATATTAGCTTTATCATATTTTCTCTTTTGAATAATTGAAAAATATCGTATATAAAGTCTTCGAATTTATTGTAAAATTTTAGGTACTTACATAATAACGCAACCGCCTTAGTAGAAGTCGCCAAGTTTTCAGAATGGCAACCATGCGCATAACCATTCTTCCGGGATCCATGCTCGTAACAATCCTTCAGGGAAGAAACGTATTCATTTTCGTATGCGTTCTTTTTTTGTTGTATTCCAAGTTCCAACGATTTTTGTAAATAAATCGGTATATTTTTGCCTTAGTTTTAAAATAAAAGCTTATGGAATATCCCAGCAGGGGTAGAAACTACGTTAAAATTTCTACAAGAATGCAGAATTTTGTTAAAAATTTTCTAATGGGGCTTGCAACAACGCAACACCGTCGCAACCCTGTTCTGAGGTATGCACGAAGCCGCGTCTCCGTAATTCTCTGATTTTTTTTAAAGCGAAAACTGATCATTGTCTACTGCGGAAGAAGATTAGTGCAAGAAAATTAAAGGATGATTTGAAGAAGAGTGTTTATTTTAAGTGTTTAAATGTTTTACTTTTGTAATGTATTACGTAAACCTTACTCAATTTGTGTTGTAAATTGCTAAAGTATGTTTTCGTTTCATACGTTGATAATGTTTACGGACTTACGATAAACATCGATAGTTTGGGAATATTTCCAAATAGGCGGGGAGGGGGGGCGAAAACCACCAATTTGCAGACGATAAGTAACTTCTACTTTTCCGTCTGTAAAATGTGCAAAATAGCAGAATGTGGATTAAGTCGCGAAGGTATTCGCTGAACTAATTTGGTGTCATTTGGTTATTTGGTACCCGAATTAAAACTTATATTTTTCCCGCCTTCTTAGCATATCTTCGTGGTGTAATGGTCAACACACTCGACGCGTATTCGAAAGGTCCGAGGCTGGAGTCCCGTCGCGGCCATTGCACATTTTTCATATCTCCTGCTTTTAAAAAAATGCTTAATATCTCTACAGTGGCGCCCGAACTAAAAAAAGGTGGTGGATGATGATTCTTTAACACCAGGATTTGGCGATTAGGTCCCTTAATTCCCAGTCGCCCTTTAGAAGGGGGGTATAAAGGTATTTCTCCCGCCTTCTTAGCCTACCTTCGTGTGTAATGGTCAGCACACTCGGCGCGCATTCGAGACGTCCGAGGTTCGAGTCCCGGGGAGGGCATTGCTCATTTTTCACGTCTCTCAGCATGAAAAAAATCTCTACAAACTTTAAATCGGAACTTAATTTTTAGCTAACGTAATTAATCAGTCTTTCAATTTTAGTAACATTTCCAAGTTAACCACCAAAAATTTTAGGAAGAAGCGCGTTTATAATGAAACATACTGTAGTCTACTGTCGATTATCCCGTGTATACGAGCCAATTTCCTTAGAAAGACCTCCATGAAGGCACCCCTTCCCTTAGGCAGATAGCCCGCGAGTGCTTTGCCGTAATCGAATAAACCAAACAAACTCTCGATTATCCGTGCTAATGTCGGGAAGCATATAAGCATTCTGTACCGTGCCACGCGCATAGGAAAAAAAAAAAAAAATCCGCACTTGTGATTAGACATACTTTCCGATGATATCATTTTCTCTTGGCGTAACGACGTTTACGCGGGATTCTTACCGTTTTGTTTTCGTTGAATGACGCGCATGAGAGACACGGAAGCATAAAAATTATCGTTTGTTTTCATTGAAACCCAAAAATTTAGCTGCAGCGTTCTGCAGATGGTTTCCTGTTTCATGGAATAATAAAATTATAAAATCTTTCAAAGATGCTGTTAATATCAGAAGCAATCTATTCAATCTAAGCGAATTTTAAGCGCTTAGATTATATAAATAGTTGAGTTCGCGAATTTAGTGCAAAAACCAAAACACAATGACCTCAATCCAACTGTACCTGCATTGTGTGCTATTAAGTATATTATTATTGTTGCAGTTTTGCTGCATTCTGTTGCTTCCACATTGCAGAAAATATTTCCTTTTCAAATGTTATTTCCATGTTAATGTCCATGTCATTTCTAATATTCTGTTGCCTTAAATGAAAGAAAAAAGTGCATTCAGTATTGTCGCTGAATTTAATACACGTGTATAAGAAAAGAAACTTCCTTCTCTGACAAACAGTATTTTTATGCAAAGATGTTACACGTTAAAAAAATGCATTTTTTTATGAAAATGCACATTTACTTTATGAAAATAGGCAATATTCATAAAGTAATATTATTCAATTTAAAGTACGCATCCCTATTTCTCTGTTCCAAACTTCAAAAATAAATTGTACTTTTTCGGACTGATTATAAATATTGTGAATTTACTGTGCATTATGTTAGCTTCCAACGTCTTTTTTGAAAACTGATTTGTTCCATGCTTTTGGAGATAAGAAGAAAGAAAAAAACTCAATACATTTTTTATATTAAATTACCACACTATAGTGTTTAAGAAGTGTAATCTCATAGCAAGAAAAGTACAACGCAGGTAATAATCTTTTCGGTACTGCTATTAAAATATAAACAAACGGTATGCAGGTGTACCTTCGAGCCCAAGCAAAATCAAGGCGTTCCTAAACGTAGAAGAAATGGTGTCATTGGAGGACATATCCAATCACGAGAAGGAATTTTTCCCTATGTGCGTGGCGCGGTACAGAATGCTTATATGCTGCCGGGGAAATAAGGTCACGGATAATGCAAACTATCAGTTTTGTACATATTGTATGTATTTATTTTTTAAAAACATTTAAATATTTGTTGAATTTCATTGCGCATTTTTCGAAGTTCCATTTTATCATTGTATTCGAATTCCCTTTGCTTGACGAAATACAGTACAGTTTCAATAGAAATCATTGCTCTCTCGGGATATCTTCTTCTCTTGTATTTTCAGTATCACTCTCCGCCTTTTCTGTTCTTTGAAATGATATCCGCATCACTCAAGCCTTGTCCCTGCTCAGTCGAATCTCCATTGAACCATTCCAATAACCGCCATGCACGCATAATTTAGACCCAAATAATCGAGAGTACAGTGTATTACTAAAAAGTCTCCTTTTATTCAGATAGATTTGCGATTTTATTAGTTTTCTATTATTAACTAGTCAGTTACAAGAGGAAATTATCCTGCGTAATTTTTTTTTTAAATTTTTTCTTATTTACGTATGCTTCTTCATTAATGAATTAATTTGTTAAGTATATTCATATATCTTATCGCTAAATTAAGCACCTAGAATTAAGCGATTACTAAGTAATTTTGTTTCTGAGATTTAATAATTTTGGTTTACCCTTCAGGAAATTTAAAAGACAGTTGAAATGCTTATTTACAATAACTAATGAATAATAATATATTCCCCCCGGGTAAATTATCTTAAAAATCAGTTCCATCCAAGCAGGAGTTGAAATAAATACGTATCGCGTAAAGTCTGAAAAATAATTAACTTAATTTTTTCTTCGTGTATAAATGTCGCTATTTGGGAGCACTGAGGCATAAATGGTTAAGAATGAGTAATGGAGTCTGGGCGTTGTTAATGATTTTTGTGAAACCACTGATGGAAGAATTTCCTTCCCTATTTTTTTTTTTTTTTTAATTATGTTATCTCGAGTTAATTATGGAATCTTGATTTACAAGAGTACTAAATTCCTAGGTATTGAAAAGCAGCTCATGTTTATTTAAATAATTATAATTTCATTAAAAAACGATGATTAGTTCTGTAAGTATAAGATTACAAGTGAATTATGAGAAACAAGGCCAAGTTTAAATAAAACGCTTTTTCATTTTTTACTCAAAAACTTCCTTTTGAAGCTGTCTTCTGTATCGTCTTAGTTGATCCAGATTTTCCGTAGTATGATAAACAGTTTGGGAGGCTTTTCACTTCCAAGTATTTTCGATAATGAATTAAGTTTTCTGTTGTGGCAACGTGTGGGAAGTTAGGCAAATAATGATTCTTGGCTAAAAGTATGTAATTTATTGTTAATATTCACTGAACCGTGAAAATTTAAATATTCTCGAAAAAACCCCAAAATCTTTGTAAAGCACGAATTATGAAGCACGATAAATAAATATTTAATTTAATTTTCTTAGATTCTGTTACTGAAACCCTCCGAACTGAGAAAATAGTGACCTATGTCATTCATCTTTTTGTTTGCAGTTTTCAAACTTAGGTCCATTAGCCAATGAAGAAGAAGGAATACGAGGCAAAAATGAGCTTTTTGATCTCAAGTTTGCCCATTTGCATTAATTTCTTTTTACTGCATTTTCCGGTGTTTACAGCTGTATGAAATTTCGCCTTGACGTTTGACTGTTAAGGAATGCTCTCATTGGTGAAGAAAGAATAAGATATTAGAATAATAATGAAATTTCAGCTATTATGAAAGAAGACAACGTTTTGAATTTTTGGTCGTAGTAATAAGAGTAGGTGTCAAATATCATCATCTCGCCTTACTTTTTTAAAAAAAATTGTACCCTTATGTGGCCTTTATTGCTTTCCTTAAAGTGTTGTAGTTTTCAAGTACATTTGTACATACATAATTTAAGGAGTAGTAGATGCTGTTCTTTCTGATCATCTGCATTTTCTGAAAAGTATTCACCAGGCGTGACACTGTGTCCCTAAAATAGGTAACTCATGATGTCCCCAAAATATGTATTTATGAGGAAAGCCTGTCATATGTTTTCTTTGAGCAGAAACAGATCGCTGTGTACACAAGGAAAACAACGGCGGGGAAAGGGGACATTGAAGGGAAAAAAGGTAATAAGGATCTTTTGAAAAAAATTGAGTGTTTGATTACGGCTGTTTCTCGCTTTTTTAATTTTATTCATTTATTGCTCTGTTATGAAATTCTTAGAGCGCCGCCATTTTCAAAATGGCTGTTGCCTTCTATAGCCATGATTAGCTTAACGAAAAATGCTCGTGAACGAGTTGTCGACATTTCGAGGGGGGCGAGTAATCGAAAAGTACCGCAACTAGTACTTTATTTGTGTAGTTATAATGTTGTTGTTTTTTTTTATACTTTTTTCAGTGTTTCGGCAGAAATATAATTTTTAATGATAAAAGTAATAAAAAGAACAAACAAAATCAAATATGATAAAAAAACTGATACATGCAATGTACACCAAGAAGAAAAGGTATGATTACCATCCCATAGTAGTTGAGTCGTTTACGGATAAAAGTCATACAAGCGAATAAATCAATATACTTTAAAATGTATTATTTCCATTTAGATACAAGCGATTAACCAGTATGGAACCAGTCTGCAGAGTACATGGATGGTATCCATGATGCATAGAGCTCCAAAGAAGAATCAAATGGCTCTCCAGCATGTCGATATTTTGGGATGGACAGAAGAGCAAAGCTTCATTTTGATCCAAATACATATGTAGTGATGAATGTTTGAACGGCTGGTTTTATGTCAGAGGTTGACATTATGAAAGTAGCTCTGGATGCGCCGTAGCGAATGTTTGGCTAAATTTCTGCTTTTAGAAAATTGTCTAGAAGGATTTCTTTGATAAAAATGATTGCAAAACTGGTCATTGAACGTTGCCGACAAGCTACTGTGCTGATAGCACCGAGGACAAAGACAAACAGATTTTCTAGTGTTTACTTCGGGCGGGGAAGTTGGGGCATTACGTAGTTAAAATAGTGCACGTGCTATCCGACTCCTCGTTACACATATATGCACTGGTCATTGGCGTTTCGAGTAAACCACGAATAATCACTGAGAATAAAGCAATCAGGTGGACATAATTAAGCGATGATCGGACGTATAGCACTGCAGACTGTACAGACGATGCTGGACGCTCACTGGTGAGCGCCATATCTTCGTATGGACTCATCTTTATATGAAAATTTGTGGAAAGGGACATTGTTAGTGCATTTCATGCGTTTTTTCAGCGATGGATTGGATAAAATTAGTTTGTGGAAAAGCATACTGGGATAGAGCTATCTGTCTATAAGAATCCTTTTTAGACAGTGTAGAAATTTCTAATAGAAATCAGCACGTATTTTAATTTTATATAAGGGTATAACTACGAAAACGCCTATGGTCGTCAGCCGTTCGTTGGTATTTGAACTGGGATGTATCTATTACTTTTCAGCCGTCTGGTCGACTTCGAGGCTGGCTCTAATCGCCCATTATCGTCAGTTTCTTCAAAGGTTTGGTTCTGATATTTTGTCTTCAGCTGCTAACCTGCGGCATCATTACAAAGATATCTATCTAACAACAGACGGCTTGCATAAAGGTGCAACACTGTTATGAAAGCGTCCCCCATCCACTGCATGCGTACGCATTGGGTCTTCCACGACCGTCTAGCTTTATAAACTTTGGACTCCGTCCTGGGCGACAGCTGGACTGACCAACCGATATCTTTCAGCTCAGTGATACAGCCTCCCTCATCTGTTCGTGTTGTGCACAAATAAGATATTGAAACTACTGCCTTATTGTCTTGAGTGGATAGTATTCCATTAAAGTACGCTAAATAAGACGCATTACAGAAATTGGTTGTAACAGAATACTGAATATTGTTTACAAAAATAAATAAATAAATGAAAATAAAAAACAAACAAAAAAAATCAAATCTCATTTTTCGGGTTCCACAGATTGGCATTATTGAAATATTAATCAATTAAAAAAATTCTATAATGAGAAATGCTTAATAAGTCATTAATTCGAAAGTACATGAGGAAAGCTTATTGTAGTTATTGTCTTTATATGATATTGTAAGAGAGTTGTAAGTAGCCGCAATCGATTACACAAATTCTAATTTTTTAACTGATCATAAACTGTTGCAACATGCTTTGCGGAAGTTCTTGAGGAATATTTTTATTCCTCAGTATTGTCTGCGAAAAGTATTGGCTTAGTGGCCTCAGTATTGGCTTAGTGGCTGTACTCGCCCATTATTAGTACAATCAAGTTATCCAACTTGTTCCGCGGGTTCCGCTCGCATTTTATAAAATAAACGAGACTATCCATTAAAAGAGCGTTAAGTTAAATACCGGTTAATGACCTTCTCTCGAATAAAATTGCTAGTCGGGAATTTCGAAGTTTTAATCTGCCGTAGAATGCGAGAATTTATCCTATAATTTTTCTTTCCCGCCATTGGTAGTTTCATTGTATTAACAGATGAATAGCTTTTACCGAAACTTCTGCGATTAAGGTCATCTCCGCTATCTTAGATACGAAAATAAAACAGGTACTTTAATAGATTTGAAGTTCCTTTTTTTACAGAAGTTCTTGCGTAGGTTGGTTTGTTGTTTCAAAACAAGGTGTTGTTTCCTGAGGTGTCAAACGACATGGATTTTCTTGTTCTAAGCGTGGTTTCTTTTGTAAAAGGTAAAATGGCATGTGATTGAAGATTTAATTTAGACTTGCAGTTATAAAACCCGATTTAATGAACGATGTATACGCGTGCTAAGGAAGTTAAGCATTCTGTTAATGCATTTTTTTAGAGAAATTAAAGCTATTAGAAAGAAGCTGAATGTGTTTTTGTTAAGACTATTACATGGTACAAAATTAAAGAAAAGAATCATGATTGCGATTAATGCATGCATGTCTTCTAGGAAATCTGACGCTTTTTTATTCTATTAGTAATTAGGGTTTGACAAATAATGAGTTAGTTTAATAACTAGAGCCAATCAAGTATCGTAGGGGTCAGGGGATGCTACCTTTACGCGAGAGTGTTTTGATCGTACATTGATCATCTTCCAGGATTATGATAAATGCAATGTTAATTGTTCACCACGAACCTTAAAGCTGATATGACTTTACCTAGGATGTCGTCTAAGTAGATGGTGAACTTTTATCTGTGGTTCATTTACGAACTCTAGGCTCAGTTTATTTTAGAAGGGGAGAAAAGAAAAGGAATATAAAGCTTCAATCACACGGTGGTTTTAAAATCATAAGTGGTTTAGGCCGAGCTTCGTTGCTGGGCAATTAGACCTTGCTACAAAAAAACCGGTTTAAGGATTGTTCTTAAACGTTTAACTTTTCAACTTTATGCCCTTGGTGTAAGAGCCGGCGAATCACAGCTAAGCAAGCATTAGTCGACCGTTTCGCTGAGTCAGCTACACCTTTACGCATGTACAAAATTTCCTTCGCTGATTGGCTTTGGGTTAAACCTTGCTGAACAGGTGTGAAAATCCTATTTATTCAACATAGGCTTATAAGGCTTTATGACGACTAAACCGTCGTTTGAACGAACCATTAAACAAGAATAAAGATCCGTCGATCTCGTCAGTCCTATCGTCATCAAGTGTATGCCATAGCAGCCTACTTTCCTGTTTTTTCGGCACATCTTCCAATAGATCACCAAAGCTCTTGGTTTTTTCAACTTTTAGCCTTTTGTTAAAGTTGTTTTTCAGCAATAAAATTTGCACAGTCTAAGTTTCATTATTGAATTATTGAAGCTTAAACTGTGCAAATTTCATTTATCCATCACTAGTGACTTTCAGCGTTTTAGTTTTTCTTATAACATTTTATATCTGAATAGTCTCAATTTACTACAGAAATTTATAGATCTTTGTATGAAGATTCAACCAAACGTTTAACGAGTAAATATTCTTACTTAATTTCGTTTTAGTTTTTGATCCTTTTTTGCTTCGTGGAAAAATCGATTAACGGGTGCATTTATCAAGATATGCTGTCAAAATGGTTCTTTCCTCAATTACAGGAAGACTTCATTATACAGCAAGACGGTGCTCCACCGCATTGGCATAAAAACGTACGCCAGTACCTGAATGATAGTCTACCCCATCGCTGTATTGGTCGTGCTGAGTCAAGCAATATGCCATTGCTTTGTTGGCCGCCGAGATCCGCAGATTTATCCCCTTTTGATTTTTTTCTGTGGGATTGTTAAAGAAAAAGTATTCGTGCCTCCGTGTCCTCAGAACTTACAGCTATTGAAACAGCGGATAACTTAAGTGCTCTAATAGATAACAAAGAATATTCTGTCAATAACAAAGAATATTCTGGAATACCGCATAGATATTTGCCTTGCCACTGAAGGGGCACACAAAGAATATCTGTAGAAACTTGGATAACTAGTTCCACTGTAAATTTGATTTATCAAAATAAAGTAAATACAGCGTTCACAGATATGCTTTCTTTTTGTCCCAATCAGTATGAAACACCTTGTAATTGCGCATAAGTAACTTCAAGGTAGCAGTTAGACAAAGCGTAGGAACAAAAGCTTTAAAAAATATAGACTTCAGTTTTATTATTTTTATATTATTATCATTTTAAATTTTTCAAATATAAACAAGTTATCAGTCACGAAATCATAGTCTAATTGCCTTAAAAGTACCATTTTAGTGAATGTTATGGCTGCGCTTGATGTGTGGATGAAGTTTTTTCAATGTTTGGCATAAAATTACATAACTTGATTGTTAAATCACCTCCTTGAAAAGTATTGAACCGATTCTTGCTTTAAGTAGTAAGTCATTGATTTGAATAAAGTCTTCGTCCTTTAAGTAAGAAAAGGGAAAAGTCAGTAATGTTGGTATGGTAACAGCTTTAACCTTTTCCAGTGTGCTGGGACATATATGTCCCGTACCTTCACTGCTTCAAACGTGTCTCAAGAAATTTCAGTAAATTATAGAGATTAAAAATTTACTCTTTAGTATGGAGTAGGAAGTGTGACCGCACCCTCCATACAGTCCTGATCTCGCTTCATGCGATTTCTGGCTGTTTCCTGAACTTATGAAACCATTACGAGGCAAACATTTTGCAAGCAACAAAGAATGTGTAAAGGCTGCGGAAGCAGGTTGAAAAAGCTCTCAAAAAACGGACTTTTACATGTTTTTCAGAAGTGGACTGAACGTTGGGATAGATGCATTGCGTTCCGCGGTAGTTATTTTGAAAATGACCATGTAAATGATGACGATTAAAGGTATTCTGTATTTTTTATAATTTTAGTCTTATTGAACAGCCTTCGTACTTACTACTTCGTATCATGCTACCACTCCGGGCTCCCAATTCGAAGTGGCAGACTTTAAAAGTTTTCTCTTCAACCACGGCTATCTCTTGGGCCGCAGGGTCACCATTCCCCGGTTCTCAGGTTGATCTGACTCAGGGCTAAAGAAAAAGAAGGGCTGGTTCATCCCTTTGAGGGGAACGATGCCGACACGAACCTTGTTGGGGAGCAATGTGACGTCACTGGGTTCCTCACATGGACCTTATAAGAGACGGTTCCTCACCTCGTCTACTGACCACAGTTTCCCAGAGTGAAAGCTTAAATCTTTACTTCTTAGATTCTTTGAAAGAGGTTTCTTTTACTTGAAAATTGTAGCTCAGGATACTTTTAAAATGAATTAGTATTTAGAAAGAGTTTGTAACGGGAAAATATTGAAAAAAATGAGGCTTTGTGCCATTGCTACCTGCGATAATAAGTTTCATAATACGAAAGAAATAAACGTGATATTTTCATCGGCTTCCGTATAGAAACGTTCAGCAGAAAGACTGCGCAAGTGTTGCAAAGCAAAGCATACATTTTTTTTTTGGTTCAGTCTTTTGTCAGTTGCTCATCATATCAATAAGAAAATTATTGAGATGGCTTTACAAAACTTTTTTTTATTATTATAGTGTTTAATTTATTTATTAAATATCCCATTCTTGGCGCTTATAACACATACAATTCGATTCAAAAGTAAAATCACAAAATAATTATAAATCATAATACCTTTAAAATTTCCGATAGACAGTGTCTTGCGCTGGAGATAAAAATGCTTTTTTTTCGTACAGTGCTGCCAGTGCTTGTATTGTAATCGTCGAGTTTGTTAATTAAAAATTCTTCAAAGTTTTACAAAATATAAAATAGGTAATAGAACAGGATTATGTTATTAAAAATTTGATGGCTCTAAGGTACCGTTATTTTTTCACAGTTCGAGAAACATGCATAGATTCATGCAGATTCTACATTATTTAATTTCTTTAATTATAACGCAGGGTGATAATATTTGGTGGCTACAATATGAAAAGTATGCAACGTTTACAGTGATTCAACGCAAAATGCCGTTTTGAGACTCGTGATCCCACTCGTGACTAACATCCTTTTCGGGCTAAAAGTTAATCGAGAAAATGGAAAATTACAGATAATTAAAATATACGTTTAAAGCATATATACCAAAATCATAGGCAGATAAGAGCCATTTTCCTTTAAAAGCCTCCACGAAGTTTGAAGAAAATTTTTGAAAATGTATGGGAGAAATAAAAAATCATATTTCTAAACTTGAGAAACGTTTTCCCTCCGTCAATAAGCACACGATTCGTTTATTTGCTGTTTACGACGAGCATTCATAAAAGTTTGGCACTTGAACTGGAATGCATGCCTTGTGTCGGCAAGAAAAGCTAATCAGAAAATAGTTAAATGGAAAGAAATCACGTAAATCAATTCCTTTTATTGTACCATAAATAATATTTAAAATCATTATTTGGTTTATTATTCACGTAATTTGTTATATGACTTATTTTATGCACTGTGTAGCTTTTTATAAAGAGCTACAAAGTGAATAAATTAAGTCATATAACTAATAAGTTACTAAACATATATGACTAATAATTCATATGTAAAATAAATCATGAAATTCTGCATGGAGATAAATTTAGCATTAGAATACATACTTTTAAAATATAAGAATGCACGAGTATACATAAGAAAGTATATAAATATCAATTAAAAATATTTTTATTATTTTATGACTAAGGACGCTGCATGTAAATCCTGATGATTCGTAATAATGCTTTCCTAATAGTCACTGCCAAGGCTTACAAAAATCTTATTAACTCATTTCCGGTGCTAATTGAAACACATAATTTAATGAAGCGAAATGTTTGGATTTAATGTATTATAAAATTTACTGTTAGCATTAATTAAATTTTAATCAGATGGGTTTCTAAGGTCACATACTCTGAAAGTACGTTTGCATAATTTTATTTAATATTTCTGTAACGCAGCGTGCGACATTATTTGCGATATTTTAACTCTAGAAGAATTCTTCGTAAATCTGGAAATTTATCAATGTTTTTACATGCGTTTAAAAAACATTGTGGGAAAATGAACCACATTTAATGCATATTCGTCTTTAAATATTAGTTTAAGCTTATGTTTTACGCGTACTATAGTTTAATTAAATATGCCATAGCTACATTACTAGGTCAGATATAAATGCATATATATTGTAATTTCATGAGACAAAATCCCTTAACGATATTATTTACCAAACAATTCTTTAAAACCTTTTGATTTTCAAGCAAATACTCATGAAACCGAAGGCGGAATAACACACTCAAAGCAGAAAGCGAACCCAATTACGTCATCAGTCTCTTCTTCCGGTTTCAGCTGCGGGAAGCCGAAGAACCAGCCCTTTAGCCCTGGATCTGACTGGTCGTTAGAGATGCTACCTGCCAGAACTGCGCGGAACGCCCGAAGCCCTTGCACCGGGTCTAACCATGGCCGACTACAGGAACGGCCACGGAAGCTCTGGCGTGACGTCACAACCTCCGTCTAAACTCGACGATTTCAACCCGATGATCGAACTTCCATCGTCGCGAAACATAATAAAATATGATTTCTTATATCACATTTGAAATGCCTTATATACCTAATATGCAGTTATTTTATCTTTGTGATCATATTATTTATGCCTAATTTAGAAAATTTAAAAAAATTACAATTTAAAATGCAAAAAAATAATTGACCAAATAGTGTAAATACATATTTATCGACTTTCGTAGAAGTTTCTCTTACATAGTGTGACTAATTAAATATCACGCACTCCTTCATGTATGGCTTTCATCATTTATAAATTTATATTTTCAAAGGATTAAATATTAAAAAATAATTAAAAAATTATTTGTAATAAGATGTTCTTAAATGAGCTTTGCATAACATGCACAGAAATGATCCTTTCATAGAGCAAAAAAATTTCACAAATTAACAAAACACAAATAAAAAGGAGAAATTTTTATTTTAATCAAAAGATCAATTATCTTGCAGAAAAATTTCATAATAGTATTCCAAGAGTTTAAAAATTAGGAAGTATAAGAATTCAGAAAAAAAAATTAATAGAATGATATAAAGGAAAGTGTATAATAAATTACACAACAGAAAAAAAAATTATCTTGCAGCTTCAGATACATTGACTTTATAATAAAATGTTTTTTACTTAGTTTTAGTTATAGCATGCTATTATTATATTAGTAATTTACCTTCATAATAAAAAATAAGCAAGTAATCAATTTCCTAGTTTTATTTTCCAATAAACTAACTTAAGCCAAACATCTGAATGTTAGACACACTGCCTGAAGATATTCTCATGCCTTTGATATGCAACTATATTTTAAATGCTGCCAATAGCATAAAACATTTAAATTATACGACAACACTCATATAAACCAAACATTTTAATATCAAACACTGAGTTTTAAAATATTTTAATTTAAATCAGTAACCCCAACATCGTTTTTATGGTTTGAAACAATTTCAAGGCAAAAGTTTCAAACATCCAACATTTACCACAAACACAAACATTTTTTATATTACCTATACACACATTCGTAACATACAAGCATCTAGGTTAGAAGATTATAAATAGGTAGGTATTTTTTTTTCTGATGTCCTTTTCAGAAACAATATGCAAGGGTAGATTCACATAAACTAAACTTAATGCCATTAATGAATATCCAAAACAAAACTACAGAACTCCCAGAATATATCAGATTGAAACTGTGATAAAATTTACATAAATCATATACTTGAACATGTAAAATATATTTGAAAAGAACTTTGTTGATTTAAACAAATAACCGCATCATTGTTTTAAATGCTATAAAGGGATTAAATATCAAAATTTTACAAAAATCATAAAAAAAATTTATAATAATTCTATTTACATCCAAAGTATCTTATTACCTATCTAAAAAATATACCATCATGATCATAAATAAGGAGAATATTAGTTTTCTGAATTTATTTTCAGAACTGTAATTGTTATGATTAGACTCATATAGAATAAATTTTAACAATAACTACATTATTTGAAACAGCATGAATGGCATTAAAAAATTTCCAAAAGATTTTCTTCAATACAGCAAAAACCATGAAACACTCATCAAATCAGAATCAAATTTATTATTAAATTCACATAAATCTTCCATTTGAACATAGCACAATTTTAAAAGAACCTGACTGATTTAAGTAACTAACCATTAGCAGTGTCTTTAAATGCCTTTTATACCAATTTTTTTTTCAGAATCATAAAACACTTTTTTCATGATAATTCTATTTAGATCCAAATTCTATTATTACCTACATTAGAAATATAATATCATGTTTATAAATAAGAAGCATAAATAGCCTTTTTTATTTTCAGAATCATAACATGCATGAATAGTTTCACATAAATCAAATCTTAACAATAAGCACACTACTTTAAAGAATGTTACTTCCAATAACTAATTTACAAAGCATTTTCTTCAGTACAGCAAAAACCATGAAACACTCATCAAATTTATGACTGAATTCACATAAATCATACATTTAAATATAACACATACAGCATGAAAATAACCTAATTAATTTAAGAGAATATCTGCAGCAGTGTTTTACAACAAAGGCCTTAAATATCCAAATTTTACCAGAATCGCAAAACAATTTCTTTACGTTAATTCTATTTACCTTCAAAAGTTCTTATTACCTATATTAGAAATACATCTTTATGAATACAAATAAGCAAGCAATAATTTTTTTACTTCACTCTTATGCAAATAAATAAAATTCTTATTACTAAACATTTTAACCTACAAATACACTATTTTGGGAGATTTTAATGCCATAAAGTTGTAACAAAAGAGTCTTTCAGTAGTGAAAAGTGTTTTAAACATCAGGATTATATCATAATTATATATATTATTAAGTTGGCAATAACAATTATTTTAAAGTTAGATAAATAAATTTGAAAAGGGTTTAAGCAAACGTCTGCAATTAAGTATTTTTTCTTTGCGATGCCCTTAAATAACCCGATTTTTTATTTGAATTATGATGTTTTATTTTATAAGACAAATAACAAGATGGTAAAATAATTCTTAAATATTGATTATAAATTGCTATGATAATAAAAATTGCTTTTCACCGATTCTTGAACTTTTTCAGTTTTCTTTCCTCACTTCTTTCAAGGGACTTTAAAGAAATGTTTTTTACATAATTGTTCAAACAAATATTAAGAAAAGTCTTGACGACACTCATGATTATTATTTCATATGGCAAATGACATTCACAGCATCTCTCACTAAAACACACTACATCATTCATTTTGAGATAAGCCTCAGTTATTTTTGTAAGAAGCTGGTGTTGTTTTCCATTGTTGTGGATAAAATGCTTCTCATATTTTTCAGATATAATAGTTTGGAAAAGTAAATATGCAACTGATATCAACAACACCATATTTTCTGTCGGGTATTTTAAACCTCCTCGATTTACAATATCAATATATGCATAATTTGTTTCCGCTAATGTACCATCACAAGTTTCAACTAATAATTCTTTGTCCAAGACGCAGAAATCTATGCAAGCACTGCAGTTAGTTTTAATATTTCTTGTGCAATAACCAGCAATGTATGTGAGAACTTCTGCATCAGTGTCTGAAACTGCAGCCAATTCTACACCATTGCAAATAATTTCATTAAAAGGTGTAAGATCAACATCTTTACTCATTTCTTTAATGTCTGAAAATTCTGTAACAAACTGTTTTAAAGAGATGTTACCATATGAATTAGAATGAAGCTGAAGAATGGACTTCAATTTAATTTTTCTTTCAGACTCCAGAATTTGCTGAACTGAAACATGGTAATTTCCTCCAGACATCTGACGATATTGCGAAAATCTGTATTCCAATTTATCAGTCTGAAATTTGGACGTTAAAATAAATTTTGAGCTATTTACTAAAAGCTTTTTAATTACATCGATGATTGCATTTGTTGTTTGATAAAGAGCAAAGTAAGTTTCCTCGCTTAAGCATCCGCAACGAGACTGTTGCTTCATGTTTTTCCACTGCTCAAGCCAACAACAGAATTTTTCCAAAAACCTGAATCTTTTATCATCAGGTGCAGTAAATGCTTTGCTGTCTTCACATTTTATATAAAGGCTTTTGTTTAGGTGGCTCACATTCATAATGTTCCACCATTTTCTGATAATTTGCAAAAATTTTACCGTATCCTGCCAATTATCAATGCAGTGTTTCTTTCCTAATAATTGAAGAGCAGCATCATTACTCTCATGAAAAATATTTACAGCAAACTTCACATTTTGTTTTTCTAAACTTGAAGGATATAAACTTTTGAATGAAAGTTTATGGCCCATTTTCACAATTGAGGTCTTCTCCTTATGATATATATTCCTTAGATGCGAAAATTTAGGAATTATACATTTTGATGGATCATCGAAATCAGGACAACAAAATGTTTTTTGGGTGTCTAACTGATTAATCCAATTATTTCTTATTGATTTCAAAAGGTGTACCGAATCAAAAAGTAAGAATAATTTTTTCTCGTTATTTGCAGGGTTGCAGACATGAGTTGACATTTGTTTATGACCTAACTTCTGAAACATGTTCCTGTTTATTCTGTTGTTATCAGAAATCATCGAAACAACTGAAAATCCTGCTTCATCCAGAATATGAAGAGCTTTGCGGGTCAGGCAGCATAAATAATCTGCATTCATATTATTAACAGGAACTAAGGCAATAGTTTCTTTATAAGATGAATAAATAGAACTTATCATAAAACTTGTACAGTTGTAGCTTCAGTATAATGTTTACTTTCTGCAAAACCTGATATTGATTTCCCTTTATAAGCAATTGATATGGGTCTGGTATACCATCTACTTATGCATCTACTATATTTGGTGCAGTCGGCCGACCTTCACGTTTTGATTTTTTATTGTATATTGGTAAAATGTACATTTTCTGCTTTAAAAATGATTTAATTATGATGCTCTTATGTTCCGGTTAAGGTTTTTATGCCTTTAATTAGTCTGCATGCAATAGCTGTAGAATTATCAACAGCTTAAAAGTTTATGTGATGCTAGACTTATCGAGGGTGCCATTTGTTTACGTTTAGAAATCTCAGTAGAACAGTGAACTAAGTAAGCTGGTGCACCAACTTCAATGCTGTTTTGCACAGTGGTATCTAAAGTTAACTTTCAATTTTGTGCGCCGAAAATTTTGTCTTTCTGCCTGCTGGCCGATTTGCTTGTTTTGGCTTTAATTTTAATTGCGTAAGTTTTTTTAAACTGTATTGGATGATTTATTTATTTATTTATTTATTTTTATTTTGTTATTTTATTTATTTATTTATTTATTTATTTTTTTTGTAGTTTTAGAATTTTTAATAAAGATGTTTTGAGTTTTTAATGCATTTTTGCTTTTCCTCGAACTGAATGGATTGAATGAGAAATATATCAGTGATGAAATTCGAGGAAAGGTGCAGCAAAAAATATGTATAATTTCAGTCATTTGGTGTCCACATCAGAATATACGAGTAGTAACATATGGATAAAATAATTGTTTTGAAAAGACGACAAGAGTATAACGGTTCGGAAAAAGTTCTACTATATAAAAGTGGTCCGCTTTTGGGAAAAAGTTTGAGAAACGCTAGTGTAATAAATCGAAATCCTTTTAAAACAAAGTTCGTAGAATGTTTTTCCAGTCTGAAAGAAAAATTCACGTTTTATCAGTTTCGTAGGAAATAGTAGTTAATAATAATAATAAAAAAAAGTTACTTAATGCTTGCTCAAGTTATAAAAACGTTACGAGCAGTCATTTTTCATCACTAGTGACGATTGTGTTGCGTGGTAGTGTTTCGTGCTTGATCCTGGTAAACAGTCGGAATGGCAAAGATCACTTGAACTGAAGTTCCAAAAAACGATTACACGCAATAAAGTCGATGAACACGATTAAAAGTTATCTACTAAAGATGCCGCCCAAAATCCTCTGCAGGAGACCAATATTAAGCAGCAACCTATATCATAAATTCAGATACAAAATATTGAAACGCCGAAGGCTAGAGAAATATGAAGTGCGTAATGTAACAGAATGTGTCGATTGTCAAAAATTGCTTAAAAATGTCAAGCTGATTCGTTTGCTAAGACGCATAAGTTCTTATCTATCCAAAGATAAAGGCTAATTATTTCGAAGTGCTTAGAGTTCAGTACCCTCTACCTCCACATCGTAAAAATAAAATCAAAAATAGCGAGCAGCTTTAGGAAAGGATACATAATTTGTGTTAAGGAAAATTCTTGAAGAGGAAATCAATATGACTTAAGAAGTTTAAGGAGGAAAACGAAAAACTTTCAATAATATTAAAATTTTTTTAGAAAAATTAGCAGCGATAGCGGGATTCGATCTTGAGACCTTCTCATCTGGAGTCTGAAATTTTATATATTTTTTTATATATAATTTTTTTTAACATTAAAGCAGCACAAAAGTAAAAGCGCTTAAAATTAATAAGCTGCTTGATCACATGTTAAGTCATAACGAATAGCAGTATATAAGGGAAACGTGTTGAGAAATATTCTAGGCAGAAATTAATCTGCGAGAAATAATGTGATAATAATGACGAACAGATGGATAAAAGCTCTTAAATATTCACGAAGTAAGGCTGATTTATTTATATGACAATAAGGCTCGTATTAACCGCATTTCCTCACGTACCTCCCATTCTTTTACTAATTTTATTGTGGGGAAAATATACAGGAGAAAATTATGCGAATATTTAACTTCTGAAAGACGCGGTTACCATAAGAATATAATAGTTCTTAGTTATTTCTTTAAAAGAAACTTACATTCCAAAAGGAATGCGTAGTAATATTAACATTACAGTCTGTATCTAATAAAATATTTTCATTTTTATTACCCTGTAATTTGAATCTTGCCCTTCCTTATTGTTGCCTCTGATACTCCTTAAGCCTCATGTCATTCAGAAATAATTAGAGAAGGAGAATTTGCTGCTGACTGAGCGAAATCGTAGAATGAATACCAGTTCATGTTTGCATCGCTTTGATTGGCCTGTTCTTGTATAAGCATCGCATAAAATTTAACTTTAGAACAAAAAGGTTCTGCGTGACCTTCGCAGGTAATTTGTGAGGGTTTGCTTTTGTCAGTAAAACGAAAACAGTCATTACGTGGACGAATTCATTTTAAAATTTTGGCGCGTTCTCTGAGCGCATTGAGAAGAATATTGTGCGAATATTTTTTAATTTTCAAAACCTGGCGCTAAAATACTAAAGGAAGAAATATGGGAGGAAATTACGGTATAGCATTTATGTTAGTAAAGAAGGATTTGAAATATGTTCATAGCTTCATACGGTTGATGTAATCAATGAAAATACAAATGTTAACATTATTTCACGAAATAAAATTTATCCATATTTACAATTTTTTTTTTCCAGTCAGCTCAGTTTATAAAGATTCTTATTCAGATTATAGGATATATTTTTTAGGGAGATTATGTATTTCGAAGAAAGACTCCGGTCCATTACTTTAATACAAAGAAAAGTTAAGGTATCTTGAAACGGAAAATAAATTTAACAATCGTACGTAATAATAATCGCAGTTAAAACTTAGTACAGCTTTTTAAAATAAAAATACACCACATGACTTCCTTGTATAGAATATTAAATTATACGCATTTTACATTTCATTTAAACTGAATTAAATCTACTTCGTCGATAGCGCATAAACCACAATAGAATAAATGCACTTTAAAATTCACTATATTTGTTTAGCATAACGACACTCTGGCGCTACGTTCACTTAACCGCGTTCTCATTCTCTTTATAACTCACAATGCACAAAAATTATGTATATCATCAGAAGAATTATCTAATCGTTGCCACATGTTCTATTCAAATACTATGCTAAATCTAAAACGATTTATAAAAGAAATTAAACAAGCAAACAAACAAAAAAGAAACAGTTTTTCACAGACGATTCAGTAATTCTCATTCAGTTAATTCAGATCTCACTTCGCGACAAGGTAAAAATACATAAAAACTCAAAATATCTATATTGAAAATTACGAAGTAAATTTTAAACGCATATTTTCTCGAATAAATTCCAGAATGAATTAAGCACGATTTAATTTGCAATACTAAAAAGTAACTAAAAGAAGGCGTTATCTTTGTTATTGCTAATCTTAGTTTCTCTAGATTGGCAACGAATCCACTATTCTGCTACGTTTCAAATGTCAACAAATATGGCTGCCATGGGAAAAATGATTAGGCTTAGACGCACTTAAACAACTTTTAAATTATTGATAATTCTACAAATCTTGCGCGCAGCACCCAAAAACATTGTTGAAGTGCATTCCATAACGGTCAAAATAGATATTATTTTTGTTGAAATAATGATAGCCAAAATTTTTCGCGATTACAATACTTCCTTTTTACTTCGTACAAGGAAGTAAAAAATCGATACTGAAATGTGAAAAACGCAAAGTCCGGGCCTCTCGAATACGCGCTGAAAGTGCCTCCAGTTAACCACGAAGGTGTGCGGAAAGGAGAAAGAAAATAACTTAGAACGTTTTTGTGCTTCATAAGCTGTTAACTTTTTTTGAGGTGTTTCATCAGATCTTGCACTTTTTTTTTTGTGTGTGTGTGTGCGTGTGTACTTCAGCAACTGTTACACTTTTTTTGAGGTGTTTCATCAATTGTTACACTTTTTTTTTAATGTGATTCATCACTTTTACACTTTTTGGGCGCTAATCTATTTTTCTTATGGGATTGTTATATAGCAAACCACCGATTATAGCGAATGAAATTTGTCCTTTAAAGTCGTTATAACGGAATTAGACTATATAACCAAAAATTATGTATTTAATTAAAGAACATTTCATATATAACTAATGCTATCTTTATGAAAAAAGTGATGTAAACTTACTTAAATTAAATAGACGTTAAAATTAAAAAGCAGATGGAAATGATGTATTTTGTAACTAAAATAAATTCGTAATAAATATTTATTTTAGTGTTCTGAAATAAATTATATATTTTTCAAACTAATTTAAAACTTGTAAATACCATATTGCGTGCTTTTCAAACTGGCCTAAGATCTGATTCCATGGATGATGTGTAGTTAAGAATTTGCTATATATTATTAATGATAATACTTAATTTTTTAAAATTTATTTGTTTGCTATTTATAAATGGTTATTTATTTATTTAATTATGAAATTATGATTATTTTCGTATTTTCTTATGTTCCATTTTATCTTTTACAGGTAAGAATAAGAAGTAATTTGTGATTGGTAAGATTATAATTTTTTTTTCTGTTATATTTATCTCTATTTCGTTTTCAAACGAAAGGCTAATGTTATGAGTGCTATATTATGGATTTTTTCTAATGTCATCTACAAGCATTAGAATATGTATAATTATATTGAGGCATATTATATATATATATACCTGCTTCGCGAAGTTTTTTTTTAATGCTATTTTAGAAGAAATGTGAATAGAAGCAATATTTCTAACGTAAGAACATACGTATAGTAAATTGGAAAAGAAAGTGAGCCGCTTCACTCACCATCCGGCGTCTATATCTAGAGATTTTAACCCCTCCTTTTTATCAGGCCTGAGCGTGACCCAACTTGGGAGTACGTGCTTAACTAATCTCGTAGTCTGAGGGGTTCACTTTATCATCACTTAAACCAACTATTAAAGGAGAGTATGGAAACCGAAGGACGCAGAGGCTCGTTGCCTGTGTATAATTTACTCATGTGAGCAATAGGCTATCCAATACAGGCATTTGGATTAACTGTTGAGACAAAAACAGGTTTAAATTAATTAATTAGAGTTTAACAAAGCAGAGATTTAAATGTTGCAATTTCTGAGCTTATAGGAAGCATATTTACAACTCATCGATCTGGAATAAGTTTTGGTCCAAATTTTAGAACACAATCCTTTTTAGACTTCATAATTCCTTATCGTTCACCCATCTATGCTATTAAAAATCTGTGCGCGTCTCTCTGTTTCTTTGTGGCATATCTCCTTCGGAACGGCGGGGAGTTGAATTTCGAGGAGGGGAGCCATTTCGACCACGTACGACTTTAATCAGCCGAGATATTTATTAAAAACTCTGAAAACGCTAATTTTCGCCCTCATTTTTCCGAGTGGCAATAGTCTCGCACGCTGGAGATAAAAACCTGCTTTATTTCGATAAGTGTTGCCACTGCTGGCTGTCAAATCGTAGAGTTTGTGAATAAAAAATTTGTAAGTTTCACAAAACATGAAATAAAAATAGCATTGCCAAACATTAAATATATTATTCCTGATTCCAAAAATTCGTGGGAGACCATTACGACTGTCGGCACCTTCGTACGATTTTAATCAGCCGAGATATAAATTAAAAACTCTGAAAACACTAAATTTCGCGCTTATTTTTCCGAGTGGCAGCAGTCTCTCGCTTTTGAGATAAAAATGCTTTATTTCGAAAAGTGTTGTTACTGCTCCTTGCAAATCGTAGAGTCTAGTTAGTCTATTAATGAAAAATTTGTTAGTTTTACAAAATATGAAATAAAAATAACATTGTCAAACATTAAACATATTATTATTATACAAGGTCATATTCTGACAATCAAGAAAGCACGCGATTGCATGTGACATCACTTGTATGTCGAAAATTATTCGGTAATGTCAGCATTTTAAATAAATAGCTGCTGTTGGCAACTTTTTTTATTTCTAGTTAGTATAATTGACACGATATATTATTGCCACGCTAATTATTTCATTAATATTAAGAAAATCTTGTTATATTGCATTAAATTTAAATCATGATGTCATACGTATTAACCTAAAGTGTTAAAATTTTTTTTCCTGGTTCGGCATTAAAAAAATCATTTATGAATTGGTTGTTGCTTCAAAAGTATGAACTGATTTCTTTCATACTGAAATGTTTTCGCACATTTGCTTTTCAGGGGTACATAGAACTTACAAATTTTGCTTTAATTAAGAACAAACAAAACCATTCGCATCAGTATTAATTTTGGATAATGCATGTCTGTGGACTTTCAAAACTTGAAATAATGAGCAATTTGAAAATATTATACTTGTGTTCAGATTCCAAAATAACACAAATAGGTTGTTTTTATTTCGGATAGTATTTGGCTGTTGTTAAAGAGTGATCGGATACGTTTGACGTTTTCTGTTGCAAACGATTTTGTTATTTGATGAATTGAAGTTTCTTCTCTTTGATTTTGCATTTATTCTTTTCATAATATAGAAGTTTAAATCGGTTGAATCTTGAAGCTGTGTTGTTGCAATTGTTTTATTTTTCTTTCGTCTTATTTTTTTCTCTCTTAAAATGATGCTGTGGGGAGACGAAAGAGTTTCCTCAAATTCCCGGGAGATGTATGGAATTTAATTATTTTAGATTGTGAGAGTTTCCTGTTTCTTCACGCAGTGTAAGAACCGCGATTGTTTTGGACGTTTCAATTTTTCATTTTCCCTCGCTTTTAAATTATTTCCAGGAATCGGGGTTCGTAATTGCTTTCTTTTGCTCGTTTTTGATCGTAAAATTCCTCGTCTGTCGTGATAATGAAATTCAATATTTTTTCTACCATCATTCTTCAAACTTTCCAATTGCTGCAGATTTTATGTATTTATTTATTTTTTTTTAAATAATGCATTTCTAATTGTAGAGAAGCATCTTTTAAAGGAATTTTATCTAAATCTTTTCACTCTTTTTTTCCTTTTCTGAAAAATTTGTGTTGTGAGAGAAATCATAACTTTTCGTGAATTTAAAAAAAAAAGGTTTCATCATTATTTTATATTATTTTTTAATGTTTTATTCATTTTATCTATTAAATTAATTTTTTTGTTACTCTTTTAATTTAGAAGCGTTTACACAGGTATTTTGATATTCTCTGTCGCGTAAAAAGAGCTATGTTATGTTTGAGAATAACAATTCATTTTAAATACCATGTACAACATATTTGCTCTACTGCATTAAAATAATGTCAGAAATCTTTTCGTTGATGATTTAGTTCACTGATTTAGAAATGGAGGCCTCTGATTTAGCTCAGTTTCTATTACGACAAAGCATTCAATAGTTATCTTGCCTGTAGAAATGATGCTCTCTAGGAGGACTTTGTAAGAAACTGTCTGGTATTTCCTGTTATACATGAGAGAAATCTCGGAAATGACATATTTAGCCGTTGAGACGAATTACCAAAGCTGAGTGGTCGTAACTGGCGAACTGACTGGCTGCATGGTTGATTGTCATAATTTTTCCTCTGTGTAACGCGAGTTCTACCAGTTTCTCTTCGGAAAGCCCTCAAAAAAGGCATCCATTCCCAGAGCCGGGACATGGGTGAGGCACTTGCCTCAGGTGAATCACTAGAAGAGGCGCCAATTTGCTATGCGAATTCGAAAGTGTCTGTTATTATTAGGGGAAATAAGCTTTGGCAAACTTAAATTAATAAAAGAATAGGAAGAATTGCAAGAAAACCTGGAAATTAATGAAGTCTGTATTTCAATGTTATTTCTTATTTGTCAAAAAAGGAATTTTTTTAACATTTTTCATTTGAAAGTTATAATTGTCTATATTATTTTTCTGAATTTATAAAGCTACGATTAAAAAATACTTTAAGAATTATGGCACAGTTATGCTATAAGAATTATGGTATTTTGATTTATAAAGCTACGATTAAAAATACCTTAAGAATTATGGTACAATTATGCTATAAGAATTATGATATTTTGATTTATTTAATACAAATATAGCTATTTTGATATTTATTTAATACAATATAGCTATTTGACTTTTTTGCCTCAGGTGAAAAAATATTTTGGGAGGGCCCATGCAAATTGTAGAAACTATTAGACATTTTGTTTCGGAGCAGGAGACGAGGAAAATGTGCAATGTCTTCACCGGGATTCGAGCCCCAAATCTCTCTACTGCCAGCCGCCCACCGTAAAGGCACGCGAGTAAAGAAACAGAAAATAGCTTACAAAATTACGTAACCTAAAAATGTAGCTCAACTCGGCCACTACACCTTTATCACTAATGTGTTACAACCTCTCAAAGTGTGTTTATACTGTCCTTTACCCTGCTTTCTTGGTTCTGAAAAATAAACTAGTTTGGAGTTACTTGTATCGCTTCTATTCAAGGACGCACAACAAGGATCGTTCAGTATTATTTACCTCCTAGCTCAGACAGGAGTCGTTGGATTTGCAAGGCTCAACGTGTAATGACTTATTTTATTCTAGTTATTTTTAGTTTTACTTTCCCTCCTGATTTCAGTTTCCTGCCGGAATGTAAATTTGTTATGACGTAAATGCAAATTCTAAACGTGTTTCAGGAGCACTATTTAAGCTACGTTTCAAGAGTTCGAAAAGCGTAGTAGCGGACATAGTTCCGAGTTTATGCTGCGCGTTTGAAATTAGCTCTCTAGCTGGTGTTAGACAATTTTCAGATTTATACTGATATTTCTAGGATCGGCGTTAGCGTTAGTTAAGCGAAGGAGCCAGTCATCAGATATTTTAATTTAATAGTGATTTGCTGCATTCTTATTTTCTGTTAATTTGCGTAGCCTCAAGTGGTGGTGATTTGTGAGTGCGAAGTGCATGCATCTAAACAGATGCACGCACAAAAAGGTTATTTAAAACCTTTTTTCTGCAGTATTTATTCTTGAAGACATACAGAAACCGCTACTTCGTTTTTGACGTAGAGTTGTATGCTACCAAAGAATGCACGTTGACTCTACAAACGCACCAAGCAGGATGCGGAGCGTAGAGTTGAAGGGCTAGCCGCCGCGCCATCCTACTCGAAGGGCCAAGCCGCGTACCTTTAAGGACACTATTGACTGCCCTTCCGGCATTAGGAACCAGGTCCGTGTATTTTATACCCTTGTGATTTTGTGATCTTCAATCTACGACTAATATCGACTTCTATGAGTCTTGATTAGTAAATCAAACTGATTGCCATAGGCCAATAGCGGTAGTAATTAAGAAATGATGCCCTCTGGCATCAACACCCGGAGGCGAGAAGGATAAGCATAATCAGATTAGCAATATTAAACTGGCATTGTTACATCAATGGCATTTGAACTTGAACTCAGGCAATAATCTTTAGAGTTGCAGGAAGCAGGAAATCATTCTGTTAATGCTTGGCATACTACGGTAATTTTATTCCCGACATGGCATAAATCAGCAGTTTTAAGGCAAAGAAATTTAAGCAAAATTAGGCAGGATGTTCGTTTAAACTTAATTAGCAATTAACATACAAAATCAAATCGTTCTTAATCATGAGTTGATAGCAACTACATCGTTGACATCGTAGCTCAGAGTGAGCTGACAGTCAAAGAACCCGAGACTACGTTGCGTGCTAATCGGAACTTGGAAGTTATACATTTTCACAGTTATCTTGCAATTATAAGCACTGAAAACACTTATTTAAATGATTTTGGCAGATCTTTCAGATGAAGTAACCTTATTGGTTATCGATGGTCACTTGATCGAAGAAAAAATTTTTCATTAACATTGAATAAGTAAAATAATTGTAAAATAATCAAAGTCCATAAGCTTTGTCAGGAAAAAATAGCAAAGTCCATAAGCTTTGTCAGGAATATGCAAAATAAAAATATTTACACTATTTACAGTTTTTACCACCATAATACATTGTGGTGAATCGATCGTGGACGTTTGACCACCGATTCCACAGTGGGATCATAATCTGTTAGTTGCCTAATTGCAGCATATGGAGAGTTTTTTATTGCTTCGAAAAAGTTATGAGCTGTTATGAGAATTTGGTTGTGAATTGGTTCAATTCCTAAGTCCGAGTGAATTTGAGAGTTTCGAACGAACCATGGTGCGTTCACGATTGATCTCAGAATCTTGTTTTGCAGTACATCTATTTTGAGTCTTTCTGTTTTGTTTGCTGCGGCCCATGCAGGCACTGCGTAGAGTAATATTGGTCGAATTAGAGAAATATATAGCATTTTTTTAACTTTGATATTGAGTTTTGATTTTTTCCCTATGAGGGCATAGATTGACATGAATGCTGCATTTGCTTTATTTATAATGTAATTTATATGCTCTTTGAAATTTAAGTTTTTGTCCACATAGACTCCAAGATATTTGTAAGAATTTGCGACAGGGATGATGATATTTTCTATTTTTATGTCCGTATTGACCCGCATTCTTGTTTTGTACCTTCTGTATAGAACTACACAGCATTTATTTGCGTTTAAATTAATTTTCCAGATTTTACACCAGTGTGAAATGACATTAACATGAAGTTGAAGATTATTTAGAGCTATTTGAGGGTTCCTTGATTCAGTAAGTATGACTGTGTCATCTGCATATTTAAGTACTTTCGCATTAAGAGGGTGTGGTAGGTCATTAATATATATATTGAAGTACTTTGGGCCTAAAACACTTCCTTGGGGGACCCCGGTGAAGATTACTTTTTTAGTTGAAAGAGTATCGCCACAGCGAACTTGAAAGGTGCGTCGTTTAAGATATGAGATGGTGAGAAGTAGGAAGCTGTCTGGAAGCAGAAAATTTGATAGCTTATGAATGAGGCCTGCATGCCACACACGATCAAAAGCTTTTTCAAAATCGAGGAAGCATGCAGCAACCCCATTCTTTTTAGTGAATGCCAGAGCAATGCTTTCAACCAAGTTTAAAATTTGGTGTGTAGTACTATGCCCTTTTCGAAATCCAAATTGGAGGCTGTCAATTAGGTCGAATTTTTCTAGGTGTTCAGTCAATCTTGCCGATAAAATTCTCTCAAACACTTTTCCCATTACAGGCAAGAGGCTGATGGGTCTATAGCTGGAAGCAAGTTTTGGGTTTTTCCCAGGTTTGAGTAATGTAATTATTATTGAATGCTTCCACTGTTGCGGAAAATAGCAAAGTTTAATACAAGCATTATAAATTTTAGTTATCTGATTTATGCAATTTCTTGGAAGGGCTTTCAGCGCTTCATTATTAATCATATCAAAGCCTTTAGCTTTCCGGACTTTAAGTTTCTTTATTATTTTTCTAACTTCTCCACTATTTGTACTTCTGATAAAATTCGTAGGAGTTCGATTTTTGATACTATTAAGAGAGAATTGGATATTATCTTCGTGTTCATTTCCTTCCATATCATTTGTTCTAAAAACTTTTTCTAACTCATCAGCCATAAGGTTAGCAATTTCTTCTTCCGATTGGAAGACTCTACCCACGTGACTGATTGAGTGAATTTGATTTGTTCTTTCTCTTCTGATAGAATTAGCGATTTTCCAAACTGTATCCTGTTGTAATTCCATATTATTTAATAGATGATCCCATTTTTGCGATCTGTATTCCATGATATCTTGTTTAATTTTTCTATTTAGGTAATTGACATGACTTTTAACCCTAGGGTTTCTTGTAAGTTGCCATATTTTTCGAGTTCTGTTACGAAGCTTAATTGTATCTATAATACTATTTGGGAGGGTAAGGTAATTTTTAACTTTGAAAGGATATGATGCTTGCTTGATCGCATTTTGTATGTGATAAGTTAGCGAATATACGTCTTCTTCAATGTCTCCACAGTGAGTGTAGTCATTCCGGTTACGAAGTTCAGTATTTCTAAGAATGTTATTAAAAATATTCCAGTTGATCTTGGTGGCGAATTTAGGCAGTGGCGGGTAAAACCCGTAAAAATCAAAATTTACAGGAAAATGGTCCGATGAAAGGTCCCGAACTACTTCCAAGGAAGGGGGAATGTTTTTTAAAAGCACTATATCTAGAACTTCCCCGTTTCCGTTGAAATGCATGCGAGTAGGAGTGGTGGGTGCAGCAATTTTTAGATCATTTTTAATTAAATAATTTTTGAGTGTGATGCCATTAGTATTAGTGCGTCTACAGTTCCAAACTGGGTTTTTTGCGTTGATATCTCCAGCAATAATGGTAGGGTATCCAGTAGATGTGAGTAGATCCAGATCATTATCCGTGATGAGTATTTTATACCCCGTGACCGAGAGTGCCTATATACTGATCCTAGCCAATAGCTTTACAGAGTAGTAGCTTTCCCCCCGGGGGGGGGACCTGAAAGATAAAATGTTTGTCTTGTTAACTGGTGGGTGTCTCTGAAAAGATAAGCGCAGCACAGCGGATAAATGCTTTATCAGGTTGTGCATCTTGACGCTACTAGCAAAGAATTGTTTTTAACAATTGTACTATATTAACTACGTGATTACGATAGAAGAGAGTTCCTAGAAGCATGGAATTCAAATTATTGATGAATGACAACTCTTTCGTGGGAAGATATGTACTTAACTGATAGTCTATTCGGATACGATATTAAGATTTGTATCTATTGTATAGTATAAATTAGTTGTATAATAAATGAACACATGCAAGAGAATGAACGATTCATATGTGTATATTACTTGATTATACGTACTGATTACAATAGCATGGAATTCAAATTATTGATGAATGACAACTCTTTCGTGGGAAGATATGTACTTAACTGATAGTCTATTCGGATACGATATTAAGATTTGTATCTATTGTATAGTATAAATTAGTTGTATAATAAATGAACACATGCAAGAGAATGAACGATTCATATGTGTATATTACTTGATTATACGTACTGATTACAATAGCATGGAATTCAAATTATTGATGAATGACAACTCTTTCGTGGGAAGATATGTACTTAACTGATAGTCTATTCGGATACGATATTAAGATTTGTATCTATTGTATAGTATAAATTAGTTGTATAATAAATGAACACATGCAAGAGAATGAACGATTCATATGTGTATATTACTTGATTATACGTACTGATTACAATAGCATGGAATTCAAATTATTGATGAATGACAACTCTTTCGTGGGAAGATATGTACTTAACTGATAGTCTATTCGGATACGATATTAAGATTTGTATCTATTGTATAGTATAAATTAGTTGTATAATAAATGAACACATGCAAGAGAATGAACGATTCATATGTGTATATTACTTGATTATACGTACTGATTACAATAGCATGGAATTCAAATTATTGATGAATGACAACTCTTTCGTGGGAAGATATGTACTTAACTGATAGTCTATTCGGATACGATATTAAGATTTGTATCTATTGTATAGTATAAATTAGTTGTATAATAAATGAACACATGCAAGAGAATGAACGATTCATATGTGTATATTACTTGATTATACGTACTGATTACAATAGCATGGAATTCAAATTATTGATGAATGACAACTCTTTCGTGGGAAGATATGTACTTAACTGATAGTCTATTCGGATACGATATTAAGATTTGTATCTATTGTATAGTATAAATTAGTTGTATAATAAATGAACACATGCAAGAGAATGAACGATTCATATGTGTATATTACTTGATTATACGTACTGATTACAATAGCATGGAATTCAAATTATTGATGAATGACAACTCTTTCGTGGGAAGATATGTACTTAACTGATAGTCTATTCGGATACGATATTAAGATTTGTATCTATTGTATAGTATAAATTAGTTGTATAATAAATGAACACATGCAAGAGAATGAACGATTCATATGTGTATATTACTTGATTATACGTACTGATTACAATAGCATGGAATTCAAATTATTGATGAATGACAACTCTTTCGTGGGAAGATATGTACTTAACTGATAGTCTATTCGGATACGATATTAAGATTTGTATCTATTGTATAGTATAAATTAGTTGTATAATAAATGAACACATGCAAGAGAATGAACGATTCATATGTGTATATTACTTGATTATACGTACTGATTACAATAGCATGGAATTCAAATTATTGATGAATGACAACTCTTTCGTGGGAAGATATGTACTTAACTGATAGTCTATTCGGATACGATATTAAGATTTGTATCTATTGTATAGTATAAATTAGTTGTATAATAAATGAACACATGCAAGAGAATGAACGATTCATATGTGTATATTACTTGATTATACGTACTGATTACAATAGCATGGAATTCAAATTATTGATGAATGACAACTCTTTCGTGGGAAGATATGTACTTAACTGATAGTCTATTCGGATACGATATTAAGATTTGTATCTATTGTATAGTATAAATTAGTTGTATAATAAATGAACACATGCAAGAGAATGAACGATTCATATGTGTATATTACTTGATTATACGTACTGATTACAATAGCATGGAATTCAAATTATTGATGAATGACAACTCTTTCGTGGGAAGATATGTACTTAACTGATAGTCTATTCGGATACGATATTAAGATTTGTATCTATTGTATAGTATAAATTAGTTGTATAATAAATGAACACATGCAAGAGAATGAACGATTCATATGTGTATATTACTTGATTATACGTACTGATTACAATAGCATGGAATTCAAATTATTGATGAATGACAACTCTTTCGTGGGAAGATATGTACTTAACTGATAGTCTATTCGGATACGATATTAAGATTTGTATCTATTGTATAGTATAAATTAGTTGTATAATAAATGAACACATGCAAGAGAATGAACGATTCATATGTGTATATTACTTGATTATACGTACTGATTACAATAGCATGGAATTCAAATTATTGATGAATGACAACTCTTTCGTGGGAAGATATGTACTTAACTGATAGTCTATTCGGATACGATATTAAGATTTGTATCTATTGTATAGTATAAATTAGTTGTATAATAAATGAACACATGCAAGAGAATGAACGATTCATATGTGTATATTACTTGATTATACGTACTGATTACAATAGCATGGAATTCAAATTATTGATGAATGACAACTCTTTCGTGGGAAGATATGTACTTAACTGATAGTCTATTCGGATACGATATTAAGATTTGTATCTATTGTATAGTATAAATTAGTTGTATAATAAATGAACACATGCAAGAGAATGAACGATTCATATGTGTATATTACTTGATTATACGTACTGATTACAATAGCATGGAATTCAAATTATTGATGAATGACAACTCTTTCGTGGGAAGATATGTACTTAACTGATAGTCTATTCGGATACGATATTAAGATTTGTATCTATTGTATAGTATAAATTAGTTGTATAATAAATGAACACATGCAAGAGAATGAACGATTCATATGTGTATATTACTTGATTATACGTACTGATTACAATAGCATGGAATTCAAATTATTGATGAATGACAACTCTTTCGTGGGAAGATATGTACTTAACTGATAGTCTATTCGGATACGATATTAAGATTTGTATCTATTGTATAGTATAAATTAGTTGTATAATAAATGAACACATGCAAGAGAATGAACGATTCATATGTGTATATTACTTGATTATACATACTGATTAAAATAGCATGGAATTCAAATTATTGATGAATGACAACTCTTTCGTGGGAAGATATGTACTTAACTGATAGTCTATTCGGATACGATATTAAGATTTGTATCTATTGTATAGTATAAATTAGTTGTATAATAAATGAACACATGCAAGAGAATGAACGATTCATATGTGTATATTACTTGATTATACGTACTGATTACAATAGCATGGAATTCAAATTATTGATGAATGACAACTCTTTCGTGGGAAGATATGTACTTAACTGATAGTCTATTCGGATACGATATTAAGATTTGTATCTATTGTATAGTATAAATTAGTTGTATAATAAATGAACACATGCAAGAGAATGAACGATTCATATGTGTATATTACTTGATTATACGTACTGATTACAATAGCATGGAATTCAAATTATTGATGAATGACAACTCTTTCGTGGGAAGATATGTACTTAACTGATAGTCTATTCGGATACGATATTAAGATTTGTATCTATTGTATAGTATAAATTAGTTGTATAATAAATGAACACATGCAAGAGAATGAACGATTCATATGTGTATATTACTTGATTATACGTACTGATTACAATAGCATGGAATTCAAATTATTGATGAATGACAACTCTTTCGTGGGAAGATATGTACTTAACTGATAGTCTATTCGGATACGATATTAAGATTTGTATCTATTGTATAGTATAAATTAGTTGTATAATAAATGAACACATGCAAGAGAATGAACGATTCATATGTGTATATTACTTGATTATACGTACTGATTACAATAGCATGGAATTCAAATTATTGATGAATGACAACTCTTTCGTGGGAAGATATGTACTTAACTGATAGTCTATTCGGATACGATATTAAGATTTGTATCTATTGTATAGTATAAATTAGTTGTATAATAAATGAACACATGCAAGAGAATGAACGATTCATATGTGTATATTACTTGATTATACGTACTGATTACAATAGCATGGAATTCAAATTATTGATGAATGACAACTCTTTCGTGGGAAGATATGTACTTAACTGATAGTCTATTCGGATACGATATTAAGATTTGTATCTATTGTATAGTATAAATTAGTTGTATAATAAATGAACACATGCAAGAGAATGAACGATTCATATTTGTATATTACTTGATTATACGTACTGATTACAATAGCGAATTTCGGGGGGAGGCAAACAGTCAGTTGTATTTAGCGCGGAAAAGCTACTCGAATAATATATTACCGGGGGGGGGGGAATGCAACTAAAAATGTATCAAAACCTTTTCTTTTTTTTGGTTTTATTTTAATAGTCTTACTGTAATAGGAGAATAATAATAGCCTTAGAGTGATGGGTAATAGGAGAGCTGTAATAAGCAAGATGGCAAAAATCAGAAGTATTTGAGATTACATATATGATGTGATGAATAAGTTGAAAAGATTGTGTTTTACCACCCGAGCTTATATTCATTGTTGTAATAACAGTTTCGGGTTTGCAAGAATATCGGATGCTGTTCTCTTGGTTATGTTCTTAATTTTTAAATAAATTGAGACATAGTTAGATATTTTTTTTGCAATATTTTGTGCCAGTATAAAAGTTTTGCAAATGAAGATGTAATTTGGCTTTAAAAAGGTTAAACAATAATCACTAAAGTTCATAGCTCCAAATATGTCCAGTGAATTTGGGAAACCGATTTTAAGATTATTTTTTAGGAAAAGAGAGTCACGTCTTTTCAGCGAAATAAAGAAAAAAAAAACAATGTAGTACTTTGCGTAGTATAATTACTTTTTTTAATATAATATTTGTTTATGACGGAAAGCTGATTCTACATTGGAATTTTATTATTCGTCCTTAGTATAAAAAGCGGTTTGAGTACATGATAAGCAAAAGTAAAACAATTAAAAAAAAATTATTCGTGGAAGAAGCTTGTTTTCATAACGTCTCATGTGAAGTTCTTGATTTGACATAGGATGTTTAGTTATAAATAATGCGTTTGAAAATAAAATTTAAAAAAAAAATGGAAATTGACTGTAACCTTTTTTCTTAAACTGCTTAACTAGCATTTTCATTCAGAACATAAAATATACTCGTATATTTTTACACAGAATATATAGGCTTTCTAAAATTTATTCAGTGACTTTCTGATTCCTTATTTTTTTTTCGTCCTTCATGAGACCTTCGCATTGGTGGTTTGAAGATTCAGTGGTTATCAATAGCGTGGTGGTTCAGTAATAGTAATATTTATCAAATTTCAATAAATTTAAACATAGTCTTAAGCATTAAAACTGGTGGATATAATTCGTCACCGAACAAGGACCGGTCCACTAGAGCTCTTCGGCTTCCAGCAGTCTTTCTGGATTGGGCAGACAAGGTTTTAAAAGATCAGTAAAATATAAATTGATTCAATTAAATGTAATATATCACAATCTTAGAAATCTCACATTATCACTACGTCACATCTTTCCAACTATCTGAACACACCCAATGGTGCTCTCAGCGCCCTCTCGCGTTACACGGGTCTTACCAAGACCCTTACCTAATTTTTGCTTACATCTGAAAACCTTTCACATTCCGTGCATAACTGAAAATTGTGTGTGATAAGCATTATGATTTACCAGTTTTTTATGCTGGAAACGGTTTTCAAACTATTTTTGGAGTGAGGCAACTTAAGAATAGAAATCACGCCTTTGCCTCATTTCGAGCTCGAGATCTTTGAATGTCAGTCTGATGGGCTCTTTCTTATTGCACTAAAGGATGCGAAAGTTAAAAATGTCTTTTAATATCTTGTCTGCCCAATCCAGAGAGACTGCTGGCAGCCGAAGAGCTCTAGTGGACCGGTCCTTGTTCGGTGACGAATTATATCCACCAGTTTTAATGGTTAAGACTATGTCCTTGTTGGACAAGAGTTCGGGGCCTTCGGATTGCCGAACCAGTGTGTTATCATGTGTTCCACCCCAAGAGCCAATTGGAAGAATTAGTGCAGTACAATTCACTTCCTTACAGTTTTGACTTACTGGCTGGTGTTTCTAATCACGTACCCATACGGTACTTAAGAATAGTACACGCAGGGAAATAATCACGTAAACGGCCAAATGTCTGGCCAGGATTCAAACCGAAGTTTCTCATCAGCTATGCTTCTGCTGACGCCTTGCCAACCAAGTGCCTCAGGTAAGTAGATCTGAAAGTAGCCTCCAAGTTCCGCTGTTATGCCGCGAATATCGTGCAGCATGCACGGCGTTTTCCCGGCTGTCTGAATTTAGAGCTCATCACTTTGGAGATTCTCATTTAGGCCCAGAACGGACGAGGATTGGAAGTTCCAGGGGAGTGCTGTAACGATTTGTCACATGCCCATCAGCAGATATATGCGGAGAAAGTCCAGGTATATTCTAAGTTGAGATAATACAGTAGAACCATTTAAAATATAAAAGTACAGAATAAAAATGATTTCTCAAAGGCGAAAACTAATGCTACGCCAAGGTATAATCTCGTATTGAGAAAACAGCGTCTTTGCTATGCAGTAACATATTCTGGTACGAACAGTAGTTTGTCAGTGACGTCACACAAAGTAAAGCACCAAAACAACGTGTTTAAGCACCAAAATTAACAAACAATATACAGTTAAAGCTACAAATAAAAAAATTTGCTCATAATGACCTGTTAAAATGATAAGAAGAAATGCATTCTGTGTCCTGGGAATAGTTTATGAGCAGGCAGAACATCTTTGAACTAGGAAATTGAATTTCCGATATAGTGGGGGTGGTCCGAAGTTTGGAGGTCACCAATTGGCTCAGCTTTGGCTGGAATTCTGTGCCTAACATTCAAGGTTTTAAAAAAGTCTTGAAGGAGTGAAAAACTATTTACAGAATGCAGAACACATAAATCTTGCATTTGAAAACAAAAGTTCAGTGAAAGTAGCTGGTAATTTTATTCGAAATTTATCAATAATTCCCAGCATGTACATATATACAATTATTAAATAATATTACCACTTTTGAAGGTTTGGTGAATGTCAAGCGCCCCAGCCAATTTTTTTTTTTGTCCTGAATTTTAATTGGTTAGATATCCCAACATGTCTGCCGACTTCCATAAGTAACAAGCCATTCAAACAAATTACACGGGTGTCGTGCTGAAAACAGTCGAGTGTCTACATGTCGACGATCGGCTGCCTCGCCGAAGAGGATAAACAGACCGTGGCGTGACTTTTGCCGACACTCTCTTCGCATAATTTTACTGCAACCGTGTGCGGCTGTCCTCTTCGTGTCGTAGTCAGGGGATACCGTATGAAAATTCTTGCAATAACCTCGTCGTTGATGTTATTCGAGTACGAGAGCGTGTGAGGGAAAAGTGGGAAAGGGCGAGAGGTTGCCATTTCACATTTACCACGAGAAGTACGCCATTCGGAATGAATAAACAAGTCACTCTCGAGTCAGCGACCGCGCTGTGATGGGGTATTGAAAATTGTTATTCCGGTGAGTGGGTTTTGTGAGTTTTAAAGTGTGGTATTTAAAATTACGGAAGTGTCGTTTTCAAAAAACGGAAATGAGAGTTTTACCCTCTGAGTGGACGTGCTTTTATCGTTCGCTTTATTTACGTTGCTTTAAATTTGGCTGTTTTGCTTGTGGACGAATTATTTAAAGTTACTCTGCAGTGCGGTTTTCAACGTAATTGGTGCTAGGAAAAGTTTTAGTGACAGCGCAATTTATTTTATTCGTTGTGAGTGTAATTCGAAAATGCCGTAAACGCAGAAATTTCACAGAAATGGCCTGTAAATATATTATAAAAAATGTTATCACATTACTGGAAAAATACGTCTCCGCGACACAAATATTGCCAATCCACGTGATAAGTTCTTTCATTTATCTTCCCAAATTCATCCTACTGGTTATGATGTCTAGAAGAGTCTGCTTCCATGCCGAATATCACATATTCGAAACCCGAGTAACTGGGACTCAAGTCCCCAACCATATGGACATTTGAGAGTGAAGCCGCGAACGTTTATGACCAACAATTTATATCTGTGCAAAATACGCGCACTAAAAATCTGTATATATAGAAATTCGATTGAGACCTTGATAGAAGGAAAAGTTGTTGATGCCTTGTCTTGATCAGTGCGTGCCCTAGAATATTCTGGATCAAATTTGGAAAAGAACTGTACTTTCATTATTGTTGGCCAAATTTTGTGACCTCGGGCCACGCCCCTTTTAACCTGCGCCGCCTTTCTGCATGATTAGAGCACTGACGGTGCAGGAAGATGCCTCAAGGAACTCAGATTACTGGAAAGGTTTGGCTCATGTGATTACGGCAAAGCCTGGAGGGCTATCTGCTTAAAAAGAGGCATGCCTTCGTGGAGGACTTTCTAAGGGAAACTGGCTCTTATGCATGTGACGCACGAGAAAAAACACAAAAACGCCCGTGCAGCCAGCCCGTTCGCGGGATTCGAATCTGAGACTGAACTACCCGTGTTTACAGCTCGGCCGCTGGTGGGTTCTACTGGAAAGGAATTGTTGAAAGAGAGGAGCATAAATTTTCGTCGTCACATGATTCTTTGTAGCTTAATCTGAAGAAAATATGCTCGTTGTCTTCAGTTTGAGGATATTATGTCGTGGCAGAATAGAAGATATTCCCACTTCATGGGAATATATGTTGCGGGCCTCGTGCTCAAGCGATCTAATGAAATAAATCCATTTTCATTCCTGCAACTGAAGAAGAAAGTTCTGTATTCAAACCTTCGAAACTAGTATTGCGTATTTATGAAAATTACCGTTCGCTGAACATCTCTAATTACCACTGCTGTACCTTTATTATTTTTTTTTAATTAAACAAGGTGCACAAATCTGTATCTCACATTAATTTGCGATGAAATAATGTAGTAGTAGTTTTTACCCTAGGATTTAATGTTCTGTATCTTTGATTTCTGTAGAATTAATTCTTAAACTAGTATCTTAAGAGCTTGAGAAATTGTATCAGGTGTTAAGTTTTAAAATCAGATTGTTGAAATTTACATATTTTTTAACTTTTTTTTTTTTTTTTTTTTCTTTGAAACTTCATTGTTTAACTCTTGAGTGTTATATTGAAATCAGAAATTTTAGAAGTTTTTTGAGTTACTAACTTAATGAGAAGCAAAGCACTTAGTCATTTACATTCTGGTCAGTACTTGGCGCGATTTTTCGTTGATTTCCGTGTCCTTAGAATTCAGTGTCCACTAGCGGCGGAATGGTATCACTGAACGCTGGTAGTTCCCTTCGGTGTTCAAATCCCGACGAACGGGCTGGCTGCATGAGCGTTTTTGTGGTTTCCCCCGTGTGTGCGAGAGTTTGCCTTAGAAACCCCTTCACGAAGGCATCCTTTCCCTTAAGGCACATAGCATCAAGTGCTTTGCCGTAATAAAATAAAAACTAAAAAACATATAAAAAACCCCTTAGATTTCGTGTTTAATTTATTTATCATATATGTGTGTTGATAAATATTTCTGATTGTGAGTATCGCGTCGAAGAAGTTAGTTTGACCGAGTCATTGATTCAGGAAATAAGATTTTGGAAATAGTTTTTAAGGAATTGAGAATGCTTTTCTAGTTATGAGAGGCAATGATCACATTAATATTGCATGTAGAAATTTTTGTATATGTACACTGAAGTAAATGTATTTTCTTTTTAATTAGTTGATTTAAGAAAATCGGAGTTATCTAGGACTCAGAACAAGATAAATTCAATTACTGGAAGATGTTCAGTTACTGGTTCAAATATCTGTGAATATATCGATTAGTTTATAGAAGTATAATAATAATAATGAAAAAAATGTTCCAGAAAGGTATCGCTATTTTATATTTAATGCCTTCAAACTTTTAAAATTTATTTTTAGCCCAAAGGACGTTAGCCCATAAGTGCTATTAATTTCGTTTTGGCATTTTGTGTCAATTCACTGTCTGCGTTGATTCACTTTTCAACTGTTGCTGTATATTGCAGCTCTATATTATATTTAAAAAAATTAAATAATGAAGAATTTGCATAAATGTATATATGTTTCTCGTATTGTGATAAAACAACGGTATCTAGAGCCGTCAAATTTTGAATAACATAATCCTCCACCGAACTGGAAGCCCAAATTTGAAATTTGTTTTATTATCTATTTCATATTATGTGAGACATTAGAGAATTTTTCGATTAACAAATTCAACGATTTCAAAGCAAGCAATGGCAACACTGTACTGGGGGGACACCTTTTTATCTCCAGCGCGCGAGACTATGTATCGGAAATTCTAAAGGTATGCTCATTTAAAAATTATTTTGCGATATTGCTGTTGAAATGAATTTGATGGTTTAAGGGCGAAGAACATGATATTTAATAAATTAAGGAAACACACAAGATGGAGGGGGGGTAAACGCCCATCTGGGCGTAATCGAAAATCTAAAAGCTGTCAGTTTTTTTTTGACTAAATCTGGATCGTGATTTCCATGACAGAAGGGCTTTTCGTGAAATTTCTAGGGATAATCATTTCTATTCCTCTTCCACTATTTCCCATAAACCAACAATCGTGGTAGGTTTGCGCTTAGAAACAGCTCTCTTCAAGAGACCAAAGGCACTGTAGTCCATAGGTGAAACATCAGGGGACTTCACAGGCATGCGACGAATATGCAATACTTGTATCAGTCTTCATTTTTTCAAGGAATGTAGGGGTGTTATTTGAAGAATGACTTCTTGCTTTGTCTTGATGAAGTTTCACTGGCCATTGGGATAAAGAAAGGGGGTCACTGGAATAAAGAAAGGGGGTCACTGGGAAGTCATTGGGATAAAGAAATGGAATTTCGTCTGTAAATATCGAAGATTAAACTTTCTGTTAATAGTATGTTGAGTTGATTTTAACATTTTCCCCACTCTTCTTATTTTTAATTTCCCGCTGTAGAAGAATTCTACGACAAGCATATACCCTTTACTGAAACTTTCTTCTCGTTAACGGAACTAGGTTTGTACATTTCTTTCTGAATGGTGTTTTTACGGTCATTTAAATAAACCCATGCTTCATCAGGGGCCACAGTGTATTTCTGTTTCTCTCTTTCTGAAAGGTTTTTATACAGTTTTCT